>PYXC01000362.1:5752500-5762500 GCA_015244755.2 Tenualosa ilisha | reverse complement strand
CAAGCTGTGCTCAGATAAAAACCCCACCCTGACATAACACTGTGGCACTCTGGACAGACAGCCAGTGGAAGCACCTGGCTTTGTGCTGCTGCTGCTGCTGCTGCCCATGCAGACTCTCCTTCTGCTGTATGACTCTGCGTGGGTGTGTGTCGGTGGACGTGTGTGTGTGTGTGTGTGTGTGTGTGTCTGTGTCTGTCAAGGAGGCATTGTATGGCTGAGAGAGTCTGAGAGGAATACAGAAGCGTCGTGATGCTAGAGACACTCATCTCTGTGTGGGTGTGTGTGTTTTGTCCAGACTGTGGTTTCTGGGGGTATTGTGACGCACAGTCTCGTCCTCAGCTCCTAGTGATGGAGGGGACCCGACTCGCTTTTGTTCCATACTCAGCAGTAACAGCCGTGGTTCGGTAGGGAAGATGGATGGGTACCGTGGGGTGTGGGAAAAGTAGTGGAAATTTGAGCACAATTGGTGTGTGTGTGTGTGTGTGTGCACTTATGTAATGCAGCGTGCGTGTATCTATATGTGTGTGTGTGTGTGTGTGTGGATGAGCTTGCTTGCCGTGGGAATGTTAGCCTACTCTGCAGAATCTGGAGCCACAGGCAGAGGAGCACCTGCAGATTTGGGGAGGGCACTCTGTTATTTGGTCTCCCACTCAGCAGCAGCAGCCAAAACAAAAGGCAGCTCAGTGGAGGAGAGACAGAGTGTGAGTGATGGAGGTATGGAAGGAGAGATGGAGGGATAGAAGACAGGACAGTGAAGTACAGGAAAACAACCAGGGAAAAAGGAAACAACAGCAGGGCACAATGAAGCACCTGCTATGTAGCATTTTCATGAATCTGCTTTTCTGTTTTTTAAGTCGTCTTCTACACAGCTTTCTATTCACTCTCATTGTATTTGATACAGTGGCCACATAGGGTAGAACAGGATAGAGAGACAGTCTAGTGCTAGCATGGTAGCATAGTAACCTTAGAGCATATTTGGAGAACAGCATGCTTAAGTATTTTTGACTTCATGTGAAGAAGAGAGAAGAGAAGAGAGAGAAGAACAGAGCTAAAACATGAAGGGAGAGACAAATAGAGGAGTGCTGGAAAGAGACACTATCCTTTTCTTGCCGGCCTGCCTGCCTGTCTGTCTGTGCTTGGCTGGCTAATTTGACAGGTCTTCAGGGGGTGTTTAGCACTGTGAACTGGGTCCCCTAGACCTCTGCCTCTCGTGGGCGCCCAGTCAAAAGAGAGCGCGGGCCTCTCCTGGCCTGAGTGGATTCAAGTGCAGCCCCAAATGTGAATGAATGGGACTCTGGACGCAGAGGAGACGAGAGGGAGGAGGAGAGGAGGAATAGAGCCCCATTGTGGTGCATTACATGGCCCCCCTAATGTCCTATTATGTGAAGCATCCTTGTTCCTGGAGCCCTTGTTATCCTCTTACTGCAGCAGGTCGGAGACAGAGCAAGGATGCGTTAGCGCCTTGCTAATTGTTTATGTTGGTGGCGAAAGGGATAGAGCCACTGTATATGCCCCTATGTTGGTTCTACTGAGGCTCCTGGGATCTGGTGGTCCATGCATAAATAGTGGATCTGCAAAGGCCTAGAGGACCATTATACGAATAATATGCATTATACTATATAATACCTATAGTTTTTTATTGGCTACAGGTGAGATCCTTTTGTGAGAGTAACTCTGAAAGACTGCAGTGTATTTGTGTGTGTGTGTGTGTCTGTGTCTGTGAAGGTTGTCTGGTCGCTCCAGACTGACCTTGTGAAGCTCCACAGAGAGGGCTTTAGGTGGAGATGATGAGAGTTCAGTCAGCCACATCGTACGCTACTGACCACCTCCATTCTTCTCTTCCCACCTTGCTCCTCTTTGTGTGTGTGTGTGTGTGTGTGTGTGTGTGTGTGTGTGTGTGTGTGTGTGGTGTTAGCGTGCACACATGTGTATGTGTGTGTGTGTGCGTATGTGTGTGTTTGTGTGTGTGTGTGTGTGGGTGTGTGTTGGCATGGGTGTGTGTGCTTGTGTTTGTGCGTGTGTTTCTGTCTCTCTGCGTTTTTTTGTATTGTGTGTAAAGAGTAAACCAGAGCCCATCCTTGCACAAGCAAGTGTATCTGAGCATGTGCTTGAGACTGGGCCTGTGTCTGCTTAAGGGTGTGTGTGTATGTGTGTGTGCACAGGGCGTAGGCATGACTTTAATTTCGACACCACCAGTGAGTGTCTGTGTTTATCCCTAGAGAGTTCAATGTATGAGTATGGCACATGTGTTTCTTGAACAGCAGGCCTTTTCTCTCTGTGTGTGACTTTGGTTGTGTGTGCAGGTGTGTGCGTTTGTGTGTCTGTGTCTGTGTGTGCGTGTGTGTGTGTGTATGTGGTTACATGTTAAATGTGCTCATATTTCCATGTGTATGTACCCCATCTCATGGTAAGCTTTTGGCACATATGTGAAGACTCTCTGTGTGTGTGTGTGTGTGTGTGTGTGTGTGTTTATGTTTATGCAGCATGAGTGGCTAGGCTGGCCATTAACAGTTGTTGGATCCCTGGGGTGCTCCGAGTGGGAGATTTGGCACATATTTGCGGCTATTGCCCCTGGGTCACGACACAAAAATGAGGTCGCCACACACATGCGATTACCATTGCCATGGCAACAGCTGTCTGTTTCGCCCGATTGACAAGCACGCATCGAGTCGGTCAGGGATATTAAGGGAAGGGTTTTATTAAGGGAAATTAGAGAATCAGGCAATAGACAACAACCAAGCTATACTGTATCTGTATTTGGTGTGTGTGCATATGTGCGTGTGTGTGTGTGTGTGTGTGTGTGTGTGTGTGTGTGCAGGCACTTATGTGTGTGTGAATGTGTGGACATACTGTGTGTGAGAAAGCGAGTGTGCGTGTGTGCATGTGTGCACACACACACGATTGCTGCATTGAAATGCATACGGCCACAGAGCCTGAAGGTACTGAAGACGTGGGTTTTATAAAAGCAGATATATGAGATCAGAGCAGCTTTCTTTGCTGCCTGTGAAATAATAAAGTCCAGCTCTCAACTCGGAGCTCCTTCTGTCTGAAATACACCCCCTATTAAACACCCCTTCACACACACA
The DNA here is from genome assembly GCA_015244755.2 of Tenualosa ilisha. Taxonomy (NCBI): domain Eukaryota; kingdom Metazoa; phylum Chordata; class Actinopteri; order Clupeiformes; family Clupeidae; genus Tenualosa; species Tenualosa ilisha. The sequence continues at coordinate 5,759,414 of PYXC01000362.1, read as the reverse complement.
CACACGAGGCCTCACGGCCACACAGGTGTTTGCCTGAGTGGTTCTGATTGATGGCACCTGATTGTCTACACCTGAAACCCCCAACGTCAGCGAAGCTTCGGCGCCTGGCAGGAGTCTATAGAGGTGCTCATGAAGGTGCTTTTGTCCTCGGCCCAGTTTAATTGGGTTGGCTGCGCTTGTGTCGTGAGATGGAGAAAGAGAGAGAGAGAGAGAGGGAGTGTGAGAGAGGGAGAAAGAAAGAAAGAGAGTGAGAGAGAGAGGGAGGGGTGCTGGAGTCCTGCCGTCTGGCTGGGTTGGACCGGGCTTTGTTGGGATTAGGGCTGAGCCCGCGGAGGGCACGGCTGGCATCATCCATCAGGCCCGACCAATTCCTCAGCCCCTGGGCTGGTGATGATGAGAGAGGCAAAGTGGAGTGGGTTTGGGGGTGGGAGGAAAGGGAGGAGGGCGGTGATGCTGTGGCCATTTGCCTCCTCAGGAGTCTTGTGTCCCACCAATTGCCCACCCCATTGTAATTATCTTCCCGCCCTCCTAGCACCCCTCAGAACACAACACACACACACACACACACGCACACACATGTGAAACACACACACAAGACTGAAACAGTCTATTGTCTTTTTTCCTTTTTTGGGGGGAAAAACACGCACACAGACACAAAGATGCTTTTGTGTTTTCTTAGGTGCACAATTCAAAAGTCTCTCGAGATGTAGGGTGGTGTGCTTGTGTTGTATTTGTGGCTGTGCGAGAGAACCGTGATTCTTCTGAGCTAGCCAAACTCACATCCCTTTGAGAGGTGGGATTTTCTTTTTCTTTTTTTCTTTTTTTTTGCTCAGCCTTCTCAAGTAGCTAAGCGCACTTTTCTTTTTTTACCCCTCAAAAAATTCTCATGTTTCATATTTGCTTTGCTCTTACAATCCTTTTTTGTGGCTTCTGGAAGCCTCTTTCTTATATTTTGGGAGACACATTGAATGGCTTGGTGTTTTGTCACACCAGGGCTTTGCAGGCAGGCGCCTAAGCCTTAAGTAAAGAACAAAATGGAAGACAGAATGTCAACACAGCAAGTGAGCAAGCGATGGGGGGAGAAATGTTGCTGGAGTCTGGAACAAGTTCCACATCCAAAGATGGGTTTCTTTCCATCTCATAACAATAGAGTGACTTCCTGGTTAATCCTCGGCAATGGATGCTGTTCATAGAGGCAGTCGGTAAGTGTGATCTTTGCCTGAGAACTGGCCTCCCAGAGATCACAGCACCTCACTGGCCCTGATGGAGGGATGCAGTAGTCTGTCTCTCTCTCTCTTTCTCTTTCTCTCTCTCTCTCGCTCTGTCGTCTAACATACATACACACAGACTATCTCTCTCGTTCTCTATCTTCCTGTCACACATATCCTCTTGCTCTCTCTTTCTCTCTTCCCTCCCCCTCTCTCTGTCACACAAACACCCCCTCACGCACTCACTCACACACACTCAGCTGCTTTTCTATCCATGTACCTGATCCATTTTATGTCAGGCAATAGGCATAAGATACTGAGCTGTGCCCCAGTGTGTTGGCACTGAGGTGCTCCTGAGGCTGATGGTGACTCAGCCTTGTCACGGTCAGAACTGGGGCAGACGCACACAAAGCCCTAGGCTCAAACACCAGACAGGTAAAGTTAGCTTTACATCAACAAAATGGCAGTTTGCTGAGATCTGGAACCTCTGGGCAATCTTTTCTACCAGATATATTCACAAGTGCCAAGTGAAACTAATTTGAGAGTATGTGACATTTTTGGGTGAAACATCTCAATTGAGTTGAAGTGAAATTACAATCAGATATGTTTCTGAAATGTGGTAACACTGTCATGTCATTAACGCTAGCCTAGCTGAAAATGCTATCAGTTTAGATTGGGATTTAGCCATGCAGCAAACTCTAACTGAAGATTTGGCACAGTTTGATTAGCATGTTGTCAGCAGTGCACTGGAATGTACTTATTCTTGATCACTCAAGGGGACTCAACAATTCAAAAACACACCCATATATGAAATATGAAGAATATCAAGTTTTAATAGGATTAATCAGTACCAGTTTTATAGCATTAATTAACTTGTTGAGCACATCTTTGTCTCGCTTCAAAGGAGCACCGTGGAGCCATTTTAGACGTGACACACACCCACACCACCCACTGCAGTCATCACATCCTTTTCAGCAGGCAAACAGAACTAAACAAAACCAAATAAAACCAAACCAAACAAAAGATAGGGCCCTAAACAAAAAAAAAAAGAGACAAATTCTAAACTGCCTCCCCTTCTTGTCTCTGAAGCTGAGCGATTCATGCAATGGTTGAGACAAAGGCTGATGTTTATCGAGACCGATGGTTAGGAAAATTGGATTACGAAATGAAGTTACAATGCACATACTGTTTGCAAACGCCCTGTCTCTCCTCTTTGGCCGGATACATCAGTGGGTGAAGAATGGCCTGGTTGCAGCTGCTTTAACTGGTCCTGGCGGACCCCGCGCCCTTTACCCTCCCTTCTCCACTGACGCCCAAACCCGTTTGGTCATGGGTGTCAATGATGATGTCAAGGGCCTAACGGCAAAATAGGAGACTTGAGAGTTGAACACGTGTGGGATACAGCCAAAGAGGAAGCAAGAAGCTCTCTTGCGACTGGAGAGGAAGAGAAAGAGGAAGAGGGAAAGAGGAGTGGTGGATGAGGTAGAAGAGACGAGTGTAGGAAGTGTAGGCTGTTCCATAAGGAGTTAGACTGACGTCAGTGGGCAGCAGATGTGCTCATTCAAGGGGTCAAGCAGAGAGGGAGAAGAAATGAAGGGAAAGGCAGGAAAAGAAAAAAAGCAGAGGAAAGAAAAACAATTTTCAGGCTGTCCACCCCAAAGACAGACAGCCTGTCATTGTCCTTGATGCCGTTTAGAGCGAACAGCACGGGACCTTGGGAGTTTCGGAAGCGTTCATGCGTGTTCTGGTTAGTGTGTGTGTGTGTTTGTATTTCTCTGTGTGTGTTTGTATTTGTATGTGTGTGTGTGAGGAATTCTGTGGATAACCACCTCATTTATAAAGGAAATTCACCGGAGAGCAGCGTGTTTCAGGCTCTCAGCATGTTAGCACGTGCAGTGGGCTCCGGAGTGAAGGCTGTCTCCGTCATTGCTCACACCCACCGGTAATGAGTCAGGGCCCTGGCCAGCCCAACCCAGCTCACCCTCAGGCTCCCACCGGCACCACTACAGGACGCCGCTAATTAACAAACGGCCACCCGGGAGGTACCGGGAGAAATGATAGTGAACATGGAGAGAAAGAATAGATAGAGACAGAGAGATGGAGAGGAGGGAGAGAGGAAGCACTCTTGATGATGGTTTGTCTTTTGAGGCGGCAGTCGGCTTCCCACTTGGTGTGACTAGACAGCAGGCGGTGTGTGGGGGTTTGTGTGTGTGTGTGTGTGTGTGCATGCTTTGGGCATTAAATGAGTGCTGCTCCTTTTTTTTTATGTCTCTTTTTGTCAGTTGGAGTAATGAACCTTTGTTAATGACTTGTGGAAACAAGCTGCGTTTGTCAGAATTGAAGTTGTGCCTGAAATGAAATGAAATGAACTGAACTGAACTAAACAGAACTGAACAGAACAGAACCGAACTAAACTGAATTGAATTGAACATTCGTCAATTTCAATATAGCACATTTCCCAGACAGGTAATGAAATGTACCTTATGGAGACATCAGATGTGACAGGAGGAGAAAAAGAGGAGAGAGAAAAATAGACAGGGAATGACAAAAGATGAGATAGATGAGAAAAGAGAGGATACAAAGAGATGAGTGATAAATGAGAGAGGAAAGGGGGATGGAAAAGAAAGCAGAAGGAAGAGGCAGACCAATAGCTGTAGTTTAGGGTGGAGAAAAGGCAAGGTGAAGAGAGAGAGATGGGAGAGAAGAAGATATCAGGGAAAAGGACAGATTAAGTGGCAATGGAGCGAAACAAGGGATATCAAGAGGGCAAGGAAGAAAATGAAAGAAATCATAAAGCAATAGAGAAATTGCCTTCTGGAAAGAGAGAGAGAGAGAGAGAGAGAGAGAGAAAGACAGAGATTTGGGCCAAGAAGGTAAGAACAAATCAGGGAAACCCCCTGGAGAGAATGCAGCCCTTCTCCTCTCTCACTCTCTCTATCTCTTCTCCTCTCAGGATTGTCATTCCTCGCTCTTCCCCCTCCCTCCAAATTCATTCCATTTCCCTCTTTTAATAAGAATCCAGAGCCCAAGTCAAACAGTTTGACGACTGACACAAGCCCGTTCTTTATGAGCTGTAATTCGTTCTGCGTCTGACCAGCCTGTCAGCTTCGTTTGTCCAGGGAAAATGTGCATACTCCGCATCGGGAATAAGAGACGTGATGAGACTCCGCACGCGGATTCATCTTATTTATTAGCGAATTAGGAGCCCTGGCTTTCCTTTCAGCTTGCATCTGGCCTTTCTCTCAAGATGGATGAGCGTTAATCACCTCTGTACTCGTCTTAAGGCCACTGCCGACGTTAAGGCCACTGGAGATCGATAGGGATTGTCTGAGAAGTGCCTGCCGCTGTCCAAATCTTCCGGTTCATTCTCTTTTGTCACCACATGGTGTTTAAGATGATTGTAAATGGCATCTTTTGAGACAGTTGTGTGGGTGGGTTACACTGTCTAGCGACCTAAGACTGTTGTGTTATTGTGCTGCTAGCCAGTGCACTGTCACCACTCATCAAGCAGAGGCATCTCGCAGGTCACTTCTGATGCCGCCCGAAAAAACATCTCGTCAAAAACATGTCACAACATGGAACAACATGACGGGCGATTCGGAATGAGATCCGTGACTGCCGAGAAGACAGAAAAAAAAGTACCTCTCACGACATGACTGTGTGAAATATTTAGTGGCCGGTACAGCTGTCGGTTGGCAATGTTCTGTTGTTGTAGCGACAGCTTCTCTGTCGTGTTCACAGAGTCGCAGTGTCTCCAATTAGCCGCAGGAAGCATGTAAGCGGCCTGAGGCTAGAGTGTAGAAAGCACTTTGATTGGGCGGGGGTTGGGGGTTGGGACTCTGTCCCTCATTGCCACCGCCTATGGTTGTTGTCTGTGCAGTCACCCTCACATGGCTGTGTAATTCACTCAACCGCGGCTAATTGACAGAATTAGCGGCTGGAATTAAAGACCTGGTTTTAATGCTGCCCGGCTAGACCCCCGGGTAATTGTCTTCACAAAGAAATCCAATGCTCCGAAGGCAGTCTTTTTTTTCTTCCCTTCTTCTTCTTCTTCTTCTTCTTTATTCTCTCAGTCCTTTCTTTTCTCCACCCTGATGGAATCTGTCTTTTGAATTCACTGAATCGAAGTCCGGTGTGTCTTTTAGACTCAGGGCTTTTCAGCCTGTGTAAACGTGAGCAGTTCCCAAGGCCAGTCGATGGCTTTGCTGACAACGTTGAAGGCTTCCTGTTTGCCGCAAGTGCTGATGATGAATCAGAATGGAAAGAGAAATTCTCCATTTGCCAAGCCTAGTGTGCAGTCCCAACAGCATCATGGCATCAACCAACCTGCAGATTGGCAAACAAAAACAAACACACTTTTTTATTTCCTTGGCAAAATCTAGAGTCTCTGACAAAATCTCAACAGGTGTCCCTCATGTTTGCTTGTCTATTCCGCCTGCACAGAGGTCTTCACGTGCTAAAAAAAATCAATCGTGTGCTGTTGTTGAAGACTGATTGCGGTAATTTTTTTTTCAAGCAGTGGAAAGGCTCCACTCTCCCAAGTGCAATCCTTTATGAAAATAAACGGATTGTCCTTGGAATCGACAGAGGAGTGTTTTGCCTGCTGAGGTTTAACTACAGGCATCCAAACAAGTATCCACTCAAAAGGTGATTTCCCCCCCTTTTCCTTTGCAGCTGGCGTTTCCATGGTGACAAGGAAGGTGCTGTTTGTGTAGATATGTCTCATGCTAAAAGGCCTCATATGAATCAGCTGAGCCGAAAGCAGTTCATAAGCTTTTCACAGAGTGTGTGTGTGTGTGTGAAGGTGTGGTGTGAGTGTGTGTGCAGGGTGTGTGGTGTGTGTGTGTGTGCGCGCAAGTGTGTGTTTGTTGGAGGGGTGGGGGTGTGCCTGTTCACATGTGTGCATATGTGTATGTATATGTGTGTGTTTGTGTGTGTGAGTGTGTGTGTGTAATATTTTTCCATAATACTGCTCTGGAAACTGCAAATAACAGGTGCTGGGGAGCTATTACTGACCAAATGGAGTGAAGCAGGATGTACTTAATGTTTTTAATTGTGCCTTACTTCCTAAGTTTAACAGTGCTATTATGGTTTAGTTGTATATCGCTTCATTTATGTGGTAGATGCAGTGCAGACATGGTCAATGTATACAGCGCTCTTAATAAAATGATATGTTGCTTAATGCTCTGATATCATCAAAACAGCCTTAATGTGTTGGCTGGTAAAATGTCCAACATCACGTGGTACAGGTGAATAGAGGGAGCTGTTGTTACAATGTGTAAATATGGACGTGTCATCCATATGAGCCAGGTTCTGCTGAAGGTTTTTGTATTAAAAAAGTTATCTCTTGAATGGATATTGTATCATCTGTATTGACACCGACCAATAATGTTGTCACTAGGAAGTCTCACTGACACGCCCAACCCCTCTTCTCCTCCTCCAGAGACTAAGCCGGCGTGCACCTTCAACGGGGTGGAGTACCAGGATGGGGACATGTTCCGCATGGACGCCTGCCGCTTCTGCCGCTGCCAGGGCGGCGTGTCCGTCTGCTTCACCGCCCAGTGTGGCATCCTCCACTGTGAGCGCTACTACGTCCCTGAGGGCGAGTGCTGCCCCGTGTGTGAAGGTACACAGACGCACACACACACACACACACACACACACACACACACACACACGGGTATTTGCCAACCGTGTATGAACACA
>PYXC01000362.1:5615000-5750000 GCA_015244755.2 Tenualosa ilisha | reverse complement strand
TTCCATCTTAGCAATATGAGGGACCTATACATTGCATGTCTGCACATATTGAAATATGTTTCAATGCCTCATCTTCTCCGCCAGTAGCACACTCTCTATGAGACTCCCCATTTAGCTCCCTTAGGAGCTCCTCTGCTTCCTTCTCAAGCAGAAAGTGCTCCTCGCCTTCCAGACACTTTGATGTACAGGAAAATGCAGGCAACTGCTGTTAGTCTGTTACTGCCGTGCCTATAATTTGTGCGCGGCACACACACACACACACAAACAAACAAATAAATACACACAAACATGTGCGCACACACACACACACACACACACTCATTTCCTCTTTCTGTCTGTGTTTAGTTTATGCCTGCATCTGATAGACTGTATATCCACTCGACTATTGATTTTTGCGGAAAAATCAGTATGGCCCCATTTTGGCGAAGAAATCAGTACGCCCCATTTTGGCGAATGGATTAACGAGCTGCCGACTCTAATGTGTATTTAATATCGGAGGAAGAAGACGACTCTTGTGCTCTTTTAGTTGTGTTGTTTGTGGGTAATGGCCTTCATGGTGGCCAAAACCTGCTAGATATGTTCATGGTTCTCATTTTATGCTTTTGTAGTTTGCTATTTGGCATTTCTCGCACCACCCTCCCTTCCTCTCTCTCCCTCCCTCCCTCCCTTTCCCTCTCTTTCTCTCTCTATTTCTATTTCTTTCTCTCTGTATATCTCTCTTCTCTCACTCTCACCACAGATTTTTCTTTGATTGTATTGGTCCACCGTGCTACACCCCCCACCCCCAACCCCCTTTTGAATGCATCCATCTGTTTGTTATTGAAATTAGTCTCTCCACGTGAGTCTGCTTTTTCCGGGTCACCTGTTTTAATCAGCCCTTAGGTTGAACAGTTTTTTTATTCCATTTTGGTTGTTTTTTTTCCTGTGTGAGGGGGCCTGAGTTGCTCAGCGGGCAGTAAATCGGACAGCCAGAAGGTCTGATTGGGACCTTTGTCTCGTAACAGCTGGAGTACATCTCTCTATCAGGGCATGATCGAATTATTCCGGAACACAGTTAGCATCTGTGTGTGTGTGTGTGTGTGTGTGTGTGTGTGTGTGTGTGTGTGTGTGTGTGTGTGTGTGTGTGTAGTAGTAGTAGTAGTTGTGCATGTGGGTGTTGTGTATTGTCAGCGTGTATTTGTGTTTGTTTGTGGGTTTCTGAGTGTGTGTGTGTGTGTGTGTGTGTGTGCGTGTTTGCATTTTTCAGTGTGTGTACGTGTGCATGTGTGGATGCGTATGCTTGTGTGCGTGTGGGTGTGTGTGTGCATGTGTGCGTGTGTGTGTACGTGTGTGTCCGTGTGTGACCGTGTGTGATGCTTGGCCCTGCCTGTGTGGTTGTGTTGTGTTGTGCTGTGTATTCCCTCTAACACAGTATTCAAATTTAGCCCTGTCACCCCTGATGCATGTTTCATATGGCTTCTCCAGACTGGTGTTGCAGTCACTTAGGGCACTCCCACGATGGCTCCTCCATCTGCTACCAATATGGCAGGACTTTCACTCAACCTAGAGAACCGTGATCTTTGATAAGGCTCTCTGTAGAATGAGGATCTCACTGTTGTGAGCCTTGCATATCATGGGATGTATATTGCTGTGTGTGTGTGTGTGTGTGTGTGTGTGTGTGTATTCGCGTGTAAATATGAGCATAGAGGCTTGGTCACACCCAAGCAGAGTGCATCTCTGAGCAAAAGATCAGTTTGAGCCTCATCCACTCCTACAGTCCAATAGAGAAATCTCATGAAGAGACTCTCTTACATGCTTCATAGTGTCCACACCCACCCACTCCCTCCATATCATCCATCCATACCCCCCCTCTGTATCTCTCCATCCATATCCCTCCCTCTATATCCTTCCATCCATAACCCCCCTCTATATCCCTCACTCCATTCCCTCCCTCTATGCCACTCCATCCCTCTCATCTATTTTTCTCTATTCTTTTTCCCTCCATCACTTCTGCCTGTGTCTTTAGTCTCTCTTTCTTCTACATCCCACCCTCCCTCCCTCCATCTCTCTGCTGCAGTCTCTCCTCTAAGAAGAAGAAAAAAAACAACACCTGACACCTGGCTGTCCTCTCTGTGTGTGTTTGTAAGCAGCAGGAAGACAAAGACCCCAGTAATACTCTTTCCTGCCACGCCTCCCCTGCTCTCCCTCTCAGCGTGGTGAGGCTCCAGCCCAGCGATTTAGTGGTCCCCCCACTAGGGAGAGTGTGTGTGTGTGTGTGTGTGTGTGTGTGAGAGAGAGAGAGAGAGAGAGAGGGAGGGAATGAGAGAGAGAGAGACAAAGCGAGTGAGTGTGTGTGTGTGTGTGTGTGTGTGTGTGTGTGTGTGTGTGTGTGTGATAGAGAGAGTCTGGGGAGGCAGACGGATCATGTCTCTGTCAAGATGGGCTTAAAGCCCGGGGTGAAGGGGGGAGATGCCACTTCCCTGAGGCCCACTGTGAGCTCCTGGTCCCAGCGGGAGAATGGAGCGAGTGAGGGAAAAAGAGTGAGGGAGGGAAAGAGAGAGAGAGAGAGAGTGTGTGTGAGAGAGAGAGAGAGGGAGGGAGGGAGGGAGAGATGCTATATTTGCTCCTGTCTAAGAGCGTCAAGCTTATGGGGGAGACAGGTGCCAACTTGAGTGGTGTGTGACGCGTGAGGTTTTGAGGAGTGAGAGGTGTATGTGTGTGTGTGTGTGTGTGTGTGTGTGTGTGAGAGATGGTTCTGCCCTGAGACTGTCTCTCATCTCCCTCCTCGCAGTCTTCTTGGCTCTCACTCAAGTCTCTTGGTCTGATTACAGATACCCCCCTTTGCTCTCCTCTCAGCAGTCCCGATCGATAAACAGCAAAATTAGAAAATATACCTTTCACTGTGCAACCTATAGGCCTTCCCTCCCTCTCTTTCTCTCTCGCTCTCCCTCTCTCTATCTCTCTCTATCTATCTATCCCTCTCTTTCTTTTTCTCTCTCTACGTATCTATCTCTCCCTGTCTCTCCCTCCCTCCATTTTCTCTCTCCCTTTATCTCCATCTTCTCCTTACGAGGTGTGCCGTAATCAGGATGCAAAGGCTCCAATTAAAAGGCCGGCATAGCCCGAGGTTGAGTCCACACGTCTGCTTAAATATCAGCAGCTGCACTCTGCACACACACACACACACACACACACACACGCAAAGAGGAGAGGAAAGAGAACAGGGCAGAGAGAGGCTGTTTTGTTATCACTCTCTACCCCTGCCTTTCTCTCTCTCTCTCTCTCTCTCTCTCTCTCTCTCCCTCTGTGTCCATTCCTCTTTCTCTTCTTTCTATCTGTCCATGTATCTGTCTTTTTCTCTCCCTACCCTACTCTCTCTTCCTTCTCGCTTCTCTTCCTCTATCTGTCACCGCTCCACTTCCTGTCTGTCACTCCCTCCCTCTTTCTATCTCTCCCTCCCTCTCTCTGTCTCTCTGATCTCTCCTTTTCCTGTTCTCCCCTGCTGGAGTAACTCTCACTCTCCTCAATTAATCTTTTATGTGGCCGTACGCGTCTGAAGCAATTAGGTTTGTGTGTGACTGACTCAACCTCGCACCTCACAAGGCCTAGAGGAGAGAGAGAGAGAGAGAGAGAGGGAGAGGGAGAAAAGAAGAGGAAGAAGAGAGTGTAGAGTGTAGACTGGTGCAAGTCAGAGCGAGAGAAGCAAAAGAGGAAAAGTGATAGCTGAAGGTGAGACAGATTTCTGTTGTGAGACTAGAGCAAAGGTTGAGGCATATTCCTCTTTCTCTTTCTCTCGTACTCATACACATACACCACACACACACACACACTCACAGACACACGCATACACATATGCACGCGTGCATGCGCGCACAGGAATCAAATCATACTGTGAGGCTTGTCTCTCCCTCTCCATCACATTCCTGTCTCCCTTCTTTCTCTCTCTCTCTCTCTCTCTCTCTCTCTGCTCTCTCTTTCTTTCTTCCTTCCTTACCTCCATTCATACTGTACTCTACTGTACCATAGAAATCGGGCTGCATTGAGCTGCAGCCTGGCAGTCTAAATGAGCCAGACAAAGGGAGCTCTCATCCTGCACCAGCTCCTCAATGACCCTCTAATGAGACTCTCACACTCAAGGGCTCCCATTTCTGCGTCACATTTACCTGCGGCCTTCAACCCACCCATCTGCATTATTCACCTGACAAACAAATCAGACTTTCGTTTTCAGACTGACGTTCAACCTCTTTTGGTGTGGAGTTGGTGGAGTATGGATGTGCAAGCAGCAGTATGGATGTGAAAGCAGCAGTGTGGATGTGAAAGCAGCAGTATGGATGTGAAAGCAGCAGTATGGATGTGAAAGCAGTATGGATGTGAAAGCAGCAGTATGGATGTGAAAGCAGCTGTGCTTGTTGTTTTGCTAGTTGATTTGCATATTAAAGTCACAAGATAGCTTGACGAGGTGGTGATTAGGCGCTTTTGTCTGGTTTTGCATTTTTTGCTGTTTCAAGGTCATTTTTAGATGTTTTGCCCTTGAAAATATGATTAAAAACTCCTTTAGTGTAAAAACAGGTGTTCATGTATGGTTTTTTGACTCGGCTTTAAGGAGGTTAATTTTGGAAAATTATGGAAGCATATTGCTGTGCCTTAAGGTTGGTGTTTGAAGGTTGAAGGTTTCTTTTTTTCAGTTTCAAAGGGGCGCTCAGCTAGTAGTGAGTTTGCAGCTGTACAGAGGCAAGCGCAGTCACACAATACACACACACACACATGCACGCACATACGTTTACATCAGGTCATGGCAGAAGCTAATGCATTCTACCCACACACATGTGACCTTGTTTGTTCCCCTGTGTGCCAGAAGCTCATGTCAAGCTCTTTCTCTCTCACACATAGGCACACACACACTCTCAGTCACACACACATACACACACACACACAGACAGTCACACACTCACACACACACTGTCACATATATGTGAATGGATGGTCTACTCAAAGCTAGTGTATACAGTGTGACCTCTCAAACCACTGATTGAATATCACACACACTGTGTGTGTGTTTGTGTGTGTGTGCGTGTGTGTGTGTGTGATTGTGTATGTGCATGTGTGTGTGTCTGCCTGTGCACAAGTATTTTTGTATGGGCTTCGGCTCATTAGTAGTAGAGCATCTTGGGACAACAACAACAAAAAAAGACTCATCGATCTCCATCAGGCTCTGGTTGCCATAGCAATGACGTGCAAAACAAGAAAGCCAGTGATCAGTGATATGGGCCTCAACCCCCCCCCCCCCCCCCCCCCCCCGCCCAGGGTGTCAGGATGTCCCCCTTCAGTCTCCAGTGTTGGTGAGGCGGGCAAGGCCATTAGCAGGCTTTTCATGGCTATTGACTGGAGATGTTGCCATTGAAGGATTTGTATGCTTTTGTCTATGAGACCAAGGAAAATGGAGTACCTGCCTTTGGTGGTCCTGCCATTAGTGTATATGTGTGTGTGTGTATCGATATGTGTGTGTGTGTGTGTGTGTGTGTGTGTGTGTGTGTGTCATTTTGCATTGTGAAGTTAAAGTGAAGATACATGTGTGATAAGAACCTTGTTTGAGATGGCTGAATTGTCAGAAAGATGTAGGGCTTCTGACTATGTCACAAAATTCACAATCCATTCTGAACAATGATGAGGGAATGAAATCAATATTTTTACTAGATCAAGATATTTCCTCATCCCTCTAAAACATCATCCTTTTACTAGACACACTTTGTGTGCCTGATTCTTTATCAGCATGTGCATTGTGTGTCTCTTTCTGCATGTGTGTATGTGTGTGTGTGCCTATGTGTGTGTGTGTGTGTGTGTGTGTGTGTCTTAGTCCATTAGTATGCACTAGCACAGGAGACAAACAACACCTGTCTGACGATGCAGAGCTCCTTCTGTCACTCCTGCTACTGTCCCTCATAATGGCTGGAAGGGTCAGCATGTGCAGGTGTACCCTCTTGCTCGACCTGTGTGTGTGTGTGTGTGTGTGTGTGTGTGTGTGTGTGTTTGTGTCTGTGTCTGTGTCAATGTGTGTGTGTGTCTGTGTCTGTGTCTATGTGTGTGTGTGTCTATGTGTGTGTGTGTGAATGTGTCTGTGTCTGTGTCTATGTTTGTGTGTGTGTGTGTGTATGTGTGTGTGTGTGTCTGTGTCTATGTGTGTGTGTGTGTGTATGTATGTGTGCATGTGCGTGTGCTATGCTGCACAGCTCAGGCTCTCTGCATTTTTATTTCCTAATTATTATTTGTTAGGAGCCCTCGTTTTCTCAAGGTGACACCCTCTCTCTGTCAGAGTAGGTATCATGCCAGATGCCCAGTGTGTAATTAAGCAAATGAAGACTGTCAGATCGCTATGAAGAGCCTTCTCCTGTACCACGATAAGCCAGGTGCCAAGTACAATTAATGGCCATGGTGTGCGCACACACACACCCACACACCCTCACACACGCACATAAATCCACACGTTGACTGAGACAAAGAAATACACACTCAGATATCTGCCGTCTCTTATACACTCAAAGTAGGGCGCATTTGTTAGTAAGCATTTGTCAAGTGTTTGGTTGTTTGTGGTGTGTGTGTGTGTGTGGTGTGTGTGTGTGTGTGTGTGTGTAGCATGTGATGTTTGTGCATGTAAGAGAGACAGATAGACAGGCAGACAGAGACAGAGAGAGAAAGAATTATAGACACTATGCATGTGTGCGCACGCATGTGTCTGTGTCTGTGTGTGTGTGTGTGCGTGCCTGTGCCTATGCCCTCTCCAGCCTCAGCAATCCCCTCCACGTTGGTCTAGCGTCCCCGAACAGTGCTGGCAGTGAATTGTAATTTGCAGGCCACTCCCACATTACACAGACAGTAAGCAATGCAGTGGGCGCCTTTGATGTGTTTCTGATCGCCCTTGTTTGAAGTAGCTTTAAAGCTGCCAGTCGTCTCAAACAGGAGAAAGGATGGAAACTCAAATGCGTTACATGCATCTGTTCCATTCTTGTCATGCAGGTTTGTGAATAAATTGGATTAGGGGATGACGGAGAGAGGGAGAGAGAGAGAGAGAGAGAGAGAGAGAGAGGAGTGGAGGAGATGCTAATATTGCTTAGGGTTGTGGTAGTTAGTACAAGCTCATTTTAATTCATAATAACCATGCAGTGTTGGAAAGAAATGAACGATCATAAACATTTGAGACAAACAACCTACGGAAACGCAGGGGCTGATGGAAAAAAGGACTCTGTCCTCCCCTCTCTCTCTCTTTTTCCATTTATTTATCTGATCTCACTTAATTAAATTCCTCTCCTCAAGAATAATAGCTATTGCCAGGCCCTGCAGTCCTCATGGTGTCTACTGGCTTTCTGCTAATATACACACCCACACAAAGGCAGACAAACACACACACACACACACACACACTCACACGCACGCAGAGACACACATAGAGAGACACACACACACACGCGCACACACACACACACACACACACACACACACACACACAGGGAGTCTGGCAAAAGTAGATGAGACAGATGTACTGAATGATGAATGAAATAGTCGAAAAACAGACAAACTTTTCACAGATTTGTATAATTGGATCAGAGGCTTTTCCCCTGCAGCTTTCAGGCCTCCGGAACTTTCTGACGCCCTCTTCTTTTTCCGCCTCCGCCATCGAGGGCTCCCCTCCTCGTCGTCTCTTGTGGTCTTGTTTCCTCGCCATGTGTTTGTGTTGGCAACGCTGACAAGTTGGGGGGGGGGGGGTCAGAGCAGCGCTCCGTCACTTCAACACACGTCGCCACCACGTCCTCTGACGGGTTGGGTGACGTGACTGAACAAACGTTGATGAGTTATAAGGGTTGAGATGGAAAGCACCTCTCCAGGGTGACCTTGGTGTGTGTGTGTGTGTATGTGTGTGTGTGTGTTTGTGTCACTCCTTGCTACCCGCCCTCAATCGCCCTCCACAGCCTTCTCACATTTATCTCCATGCTGGAGCAGCCGCTGTAATATCATTTAATATCGGGAGCTGACAGGTATCAAGAAGTCACTCGTCAGACAGCTGTCATTACCCTGAGACGTGGGCTGTTCTTTCCTTGTGTGTGTGTGTGTGTCAATTAAGTACGTGTGTGTGTGTCTATGGATGTGACTGTGTGTGTGTGGCTGTGTCAAGTAAGTAAGTGTGTGTGTGTGTGCGTCACTTTGCGTGTATAAATTGGTTAAAAGCATGATGTACGGTGCTGGCTGATATGAATGCAGCCGCAATCTTCTAAACGGATTTCAACAAATAAATTGTAGCCAGGAGGAAGGACGTGCCAGAATGAGGTGCGAGAACGTCGGTGCACTGTGTCTGCAGATGCAATGCAATTGTGTGTGAGTGTGTGTGTGTGTGGGTGTCTGGGTGTGTGTATATATATCAGCCTTCATGGATGTGTGTGTGTGTGTGTGTGTGTGTGTAGTAATGAAGGTAAATGTGATTGAATTGTAGCCCATCTCTGAGCTGTAGGCTTGTCATGATGTCTCTGTTCTGGTCTAATTTAACAGCATTAGCTATTGCAGATGAAGGCTGCCGTGTGTGAAAAGCACATCCAGGGTCATCTACACACACACACACACACATACACACTGACTCCTAATCACAATGTCATTCAGCTCTCTTCTCCTCCTTTCTTACATTCTCTTTTCTTCTCTGCTCTTCTCCCTTTATTCACTCCATCTTTCTCATTCTCATCTGTATTGACAGCCTCCCTCTTAAACCCCACACACTCTCCCTTTATCTCTCACCATTAAAGTCTCTATATGTTTGCCTGTTCCAGTCTTCCCACTGCTCCCCACCTCCTGTTTTCTGCTGCTGTTTCTCTCTCTCTCTCTCTCTCTCTCTCTCTTTCTCTCTCTCTCTGTCTTGTTTCTTTATCTTGCTCTCTCCTTTCTCTTTATCTCTCCTTCATCACTATCTTTGTATGCATGTTTTTCTCTTTCTTTTTCTTTTTCCCTTATCTCTGTCACTGCTTTCTCTCTCTCTCTCTCTCTCTCTCTCTCTCTGTCTAGTCTCTCTTGTCTAGTCTTTTGCTCTCATTCTCTGTAGCTATCTCTCGTATTTTTATTTCTTCTCTGCATTCAGTAGCTTACCTCATCGCTCTCTCTCTCTCTCTCTTTCTCTCTCTCTGTGCGTCTTGTGGTTGTCATTCCAGAGCCGTCCTACATCACCATGGCGCCCCCTGCCTGCGGCACACTGAAGAACTGCTCGCTCGCCGAGCACGACTGCCTCTACGGCTTCCGTCTTGACGCCTCCGGCTGCCGCACCTGCCACTGCAAGACCCGTGAGTGCCAACGCCCCTCCGCCAAAAAACATAAAAACAAAACACCAACACCTGGCAGGATGCTCACCTGGCTGGACTCGAGAAGAGATGGGCCAATGTAGGGAGAGAGGTTGAGAGAGGAGAGTATGGTTTATCTTTCATCAATGCATGGAGCAAATCCTTGATAGCTAATGTAATGGCCACAACTCATCTAGAACTCAGCAAACAAGAACATATAACAAATGTATTATATTAGGAACATATAGCAAATATATAATGTGAGGGACATATAGCATATATGTATACTGGGGTATGCATATAGTGTATATGTCTCTCTTTTATAGTGTATATGTATACCAAGGTAAAATGACATTTGATTATATATTATAATAAGCACAAATAAATTTGTTATCCTGGTCAGGTATAGGAATAGAGGTACTGGTATATTGAGCGCTACAACTTAAAAAGTTGAAAAGTGCTGATTTTTGTCTGCTGTGGTGATCAGCGCAGTCACTTCCACTCAGTGTGTGTGTGTTTGGGCATGGGTGTGGGTATATATGTGTGTGTGTGTGTGTGTGTGTGAGCTGCAGATGAAAAGCCTGGTGTGCAGCTGCATGGTCGGGACCTCAGTCATGTCTTTGTTTCTGCTGCCGCTGCACAGGTCCGTAGGTGTGCCAGTCTCACTGAGGAGCCAGCCGTTTGATGTGGTTTATTAGGCGCTCCCCAGCGCAGCGTGGCACCTGTCCCTGCCCGACTTAGAGAGAGAGGAATACCAATCTAGTATTTAACTAATGTTACCATAGTCTCATTCCCATTCAGAGAGAAACAGAGAGAAGAAGAGAGGAACATAGAGAAGAAGAGAGTAGGATAAGGTGAGAGGTGCAGAGGAGGTGAAAGAGAATATTGAGGATGAAGGTTTTAAGGGTGTAACCAGAGCAAGTGCAAGAAACTGGCAAAGAGCGAGAAATAGTCATATGAGGTGAGAGGTGTGCAGGTGTGACAGAGAGGTGGAGAGAGAAAGAGAAAGAGAGGTGTAGAGAGATTGTGTCAGAGATTAAGTGAGAGAAAGGAGGGACAGAGAGAAATAGAGTGGGACAGAAATTAGGAGCGGCAGGTGGGGAGTTCGCTGCCCAAGGCTACTAAAACTCTGCCCAGCATTTTAGAAAGATTCTCTCTGTTGCTGACAAACTGTTAAACACACTCTCCCAGTGTGCCCTCGTTGAAGTCATGATGGGGTACCAGCCCACTCACACACACACACACACACGCACACCCACACACACACACACACACACAGCACTGTGCACCAGTAAACACATGCAAATTCTCTCTCTCTCTCTCTCTCTCACACACACACACACACACAATCCTGCAGACACTTCATCATCAAGCCAAGTTTTTGCACGGCAAGCCAACCTGTTCTGCACTCAAATCATAGCCCATCTCACTGTTACTATGGCGACAGGCGCCATGTAATGATGGCGGTAATATTGTGATGATCCTTTTGTTAAATTATTCATCTCTCCCCTTGTTCAAAGGTTCTACGTCTGTTTTTGTCACAATTTTTTCATCTAATGGCTCTTATGTGTGTGTGTGTTTGTGTGTGTGTGTGTGTGAATGTGTGTGTGCTGGGTAAATAATCCAGTCTGTTTGATCTCTGGAAACAATGTAGTGTCACTGCCGCCAGACTCATCATCACAACCTGCAATCATCATTCACAGGGTACTCACACTAGTTAGAGGCGGCAAAGCATGAAAGGGTGCTGCCGATGGGCGATGATGCTCTCTCTCTCTCTCTCTCTCTCTCTCTCTCTCTCTCGTGCTGTCTCTCTCTCTCTCTCTCTCTCTCTCCTCTCTCTCTCTCGTGCTGTCTCTCTCTCTCTCTCTCTCTCTCTCTCTCTCGTGCTGTCTCTCTCTCTCTCTCTCTCTCTCTCTCTCTCTCGTGCTGTCTCTCTCTCTCTCTCTGTCTCTCATTTATTCGCCCACTCACTCAGTTACTTTTTCTCTCACCCTCCCAAAATCGAAACACACACAGATGGGGAGAAATCTGAGAGAGGCTTTGTCGGGACAGGTTGTTGGAAGGAAACTAGCTCGACTCATCTTGCCGGGATCTCGTGGCTGTTTTGCAATATGGGAATAAAAAAGAAAAGAATCTGCAGGAGTCTATCAGATGCAATATCAGGCCGGTATCAACTTTTATGAAGGAAATCTGAGAGCCGCTCTGCTTGGACGAGTGGCTGGGGGAAAAAAAAAAAAAAAAAAAAAAACGAACTCAACTTGTGTCGCCAGGATTCCACACCTGCTCTGCAGTAACAAAAGGAAAAAGAAATTTGGCAGAAATTGATCAGATGTCAGATGTCTATGTGACAGTGGTAACAGAAGCCCTGCTCTCGTGGACATGAATGCATCAAATGCATTGTTCAGTCAGATAGACGTGGACCAGCATGTTAAGGCAAGCAGGGTTGAAGTAGGGGTTTTTTTTCTGGCTAGGAGAGGCTTCCTCTCATAGCCCCCGAGTGCAGGCATACTAATGACTATTTCATGGGTCAGGCTTAAGTCCATTGTGAAGTCTCTTGTGAAATCATTAAAGCACACTCTTTCATCCCAAGAGACTTGAAGTGGACTGAAGCTATAGATTTTATCAGTGTAATCTCAGCAGAAAAAGGCACTGCCTTCGTTCAAGACCTAGAGGCGTGTGTTGGCAAAAAGAGAGGGTGTATTTTTGGAGGGGAAAAGGCTCTTAAGAAGTGAACAGTGCTTCAAAGCTGATTGTCAGGGAACTCTTTGAAGACTTCTCCAAATCTTTGGGCACAGCAGAGGCTATTTCTTGACAAGAACCCTTATGCAAGTAAATTGACCTCCCCCCACTATACACACACACACAGACACACACACACACACATCCCTCAAGGTAGTCTTAGTGAAATAAAATTGAAATCATATTAGTACTCAACCAACTATAAGGGCACTAAAATGAAAATATAAGTACCACATGAAAGGGTACTAAATGATGCTACCACTGCTAGTGTGGGTCTGGTGCTGATGACGGTTGGTTGTGTGTCTCTGTGTGCTGCCCCCTACAGGTGAGGAGTTGTGTAGCGGTCTGATCGCCGGCTGCACCCTCAAGTGCCCGTTTGGCTTCCAAACAGACGCCCATGGCTGTGCTGTGTGCCAGTGTCGCCCACGCCCCAAGAAGTGCAAGGCTGTGGCCTGCGAGAAGGAGTGTCCTTTTGGTTTCATGTAAGTTTCTATGTCTGTGTGTGTGTGTGTGTGTGTGTGTGTGTTTGCACTAGTGTGAAAGTGCATATGAAAGTGAGAGAGAGAGAGGGTGAGAGGCAGACAGAGAGAGAAAGGTGAAAAGAAATAATTCCTCCTTTCACCGAGAGACTCATTTCTGCTTTCTCATCCTTTTAATACAGCAGCACTCAGTGTGTGCTTACCTGTGTGTGTGTGTGTGTGTGTGTGTGTGTGTGTGTGTGTGTGTGTGTGTGTGTGCTGACAGAGGACTAAAGGCCCACCACCCCCTCTGCCATGATTCACTCATTTTCTGTGCTTTCATCCTCTTTAACGCATCAATGCTGAATGTGTGTGTGTGTGTGTTTGTGTTTGTGTGTGTGTGTGTGTGTATATATGTCTGTGTGTGTGTGTGTGTCCGTATTTCTGTGTTTGTGTCTGAGACTTAGTGAGCACTTTGCTCCTTTTTTATGCACTTTCCTTTTCTCCCTTCATTTCCCTGCTTCACACTGTAATAACTCTCTCTCAGTGTCCTTACTGCTCATGTGACATATCGGTGTGTGTGTATGTGTGTGTGTGTGTGTGTGTGTGTGTGTGAGACACAGAGAGTGCGTGCTTGTGCTTTACATCTGCAAGACCACCTTCCACCCACTGTCCTCGTTCCCTTCAAAGACACGACTCAATTACAGGCTGCTGGAGAAGACTTCACCTCCACCCCACCACCCCCCACCCCCCCTTTGCCCAGCCCGGCGGCGGGTCAAGCTTGTGCCTTTACAGACTACCGACGTCCAAGACGATTCTCCGTCCACCTCTCTCTCCTCTCCGCTGAGCACGACGCTGCTATTTTAGAGCTTAAACGCCACCTTTTAGAGACCTGACAGTTCATTAAATCCTTGTCAGACTGCGGAATGTGATTTGGCATTAGTTAAAGGTTAGCATAGACCGGCAAAAAAGTGTGGCTAATCTGTCGGTGGCGGGGACATCTCTTCATCCTATTCAACCATCCTGTTCAAGTGGTGCTCAGTTTTGTGGGGGTTTTTTTTTGTTTTTTTTTATCTTTTCTAACTCTGCTGCTTGGTCTGCTACACTAAAGTAGAAATGATGGCGTCTGTGGGGAGATACATCATGAAGAGTAAAAACAGCCATACGGAGCAAGCAGCTTAAGCAGACATGTACAGATTCAACGCAGGCCTGGGGTGGTGAGCGATGGTCGGTGAAGAGAATTTTTTATCACACCATTCCCCCCCAGCCCACTCCACACACGCACACTCTAGGTCTATGTGTGTGTGTGTGTGTGAGAGAGAGAGAGTGTGTATGTCTGTGTGTGTGTGTGTGTGTGTGTGTGTGTGTGAGAGAGTGTGTGTGTGTCTGTGTGTGTGTGTGCATGTGTGAGTGTGTGTGAGAGAGTGTGTGTGTGTGTTTTTCCAGGTACGTAGCTGTGTTTGCTAACACTTAGAACTCCTCTGCTATCTGTTTGTAGCGTAAGTAGGATAAGCGAACACTTTTTGCTTCCATCCAACTCAGTGAGTTCGGCAGGATAAATCCCTCGCTTACAGATCAGCTAATAATACTAAGCCATTTGTAAGAAGTGAAATAAAGGAGATTTATAGCCAGATGGGTGCTTAATAAAAGCTCATCAGAGGAAGGAAAATACATCATCACAAATCATCTGCGATTAATCTCCTGATGTTCACAGTAATAGAAATGCTTCCTTTCCTGTATCTGTCACATGTAACAGCATTATGCATTACACCCTAATATTTCATCCCGATCATCATTTCAATATTTTCACGACATCCAAACACGGGTCACCCACAGCAGTTTCTCCGCACTCTAAATAATTGCGTGTCGTGTCTGTGAAGCATAATGATGTGGCAGAAGAATTGATGTATTTCAGCAATCGCCCTCCATAACTCCAAAGAGCTGTGAGAATGGACTATGGGTCCGTGCTGTGACTGCTGCCTCCAGAGGCCCCCATATTTTTCTCAGTGCTGTCAGGTCCGTTCTGGTGGCACCCAACAGCCATGTCTGTGTTCATTTCCCACAGTGGCTCTCTGGCTTGTGAAGGCAGGAGCAATAGTGCCTTTTTTATGACCGTGACACCTGTAGTATACCGACTCTTTTCTGTGGGTGATGGCGAGCTGATAATGGGGTCTGGCATTATGTGCTTGAATGAGGTATCAGTGTTATTACGGAGACAGGGAGTCTAGTTTCCGTGAGTCACCGGCGCCCTGCCGAGCGAGATGGCCGTGTCTCTTTCTCATTTTAACATACACACACAGCCAGCCTCTCCAAACAGCTTATTATAGATTAGGGTGCACATAGTAAAGGTGTGCATTGTATTGGGGTGATGTTATCTGAGTCACGTCACTAGCGGACTCTGGCTCTCTCTGTTTATGTCTCTCTCTCTCTCTCTCTCACTCACTCTCTCTCTCTCTTTCTTTCTGTCTCTCTCTCTTACCTGCATGCTTGCTTTTCTTTTTCTCTTCTTTTTCTCTGTCTGTTTCCTTCTATCTCTCTTTCTTTCTTTCTTTCTTTCTTCTCCTCCTCCTCCTCTTTTTTCTCTTCTTCTTCCTCATCCCCTCATTCTCTTCATGAATGAGCACACGGTGCGGAAAATGCTTGCATCTAAGATTCTAATTTTAGATATCTATTTTACGCCCCCGCAAAGTTATGGCTCGCGCCCGAGCCACCGCATGTCTGAG
Source organism: Tenualosa ilisha (assembly GCA_015244755.2). Classification (NCBI taxonomy): domain Eukaryota; kingdom Metazoa; phylum Chordata; class Actinopteri; order Clupeiformes; family Clupeidae; genus Tenualosa; species Tenualosa ilisha. The sequence goes on along the minus strand of PYXC01000362.1, from coordinate 5,734,793 downwards.
CTGAATTATTCATGGGCCCTGTGAAAGCCGCCTCTCACCTCCCCACCCCCCAAAACACACACACACACACACCCCTATCCCCTGCACTAAACCCCTTACCCCCCGCCCAATCCCCTTGCCCCCATTCGGCCTGGATTGATACACCCAGCCACTGAATCCTCACCTGATAGCTCCTTATCACAAACGCCGACTGCACACGGCTGCTTCTCACGCCCATTATTCAGACGATAAGAGAGAGAGAGAGAGACAGACAGAGAAAGCGAAAGAGGGAGAGGGTGGAGAGGATGGGAGGAGATAGAGAGAGACTTGGCGAAAGAAAAGAGGTTGGAGAGGAAGCGGATAAGGGGACAGAGGACGGGACGGGCTTCTAGGGGGTGTGTGGGTCTTCTGAGTGCAGTGGAGGAGGATGGTTTGTGTGTGTGTGTGTGTATGTGTGTGTGTTTGGGGATTGGGGGGCGGTGAACTTGAGAAAGGTGCCTGCGCACTTAGGCGGAGATGGAAGGTGTAGCGGGCAGTGGGTGGTGGATGGCGTGGCAGCGTGTTTGAGTCTTCCGCTTTGGTCGTGCCAGTCTTTAATGCGCCATCTGCCACGGGGGCCCCTGTGGTATGGGGCATCAAAGATGGCCCGTGGCACTGGCACTTGTCAGTGGCACCTGGGACACACCACCAGCCGCCCACTGCAGATGCTCTAGAGACAATTACAAAGAGTCTCACGCTAAAGACACACACAGGCACACACATACACACACACAAAACTCGATACAGATTAAATAGCTGGATATGACTAGGAACCGATGAACAGAAAACATAATCAGTGTCACACCCAACCTCAACACTTAACAAAGCCTCAGTGGAGAACAAGTTTGTTTTTCGCCACAGCTGATGCACCAAGACCTCCAAGAACAAGTGTGTTTTTCTGGCTCTGTGCTCCCACACAATTTGTTAATACAAACAATTTGAAATGTAAAAACATGCTGTGTTCCGTGTCTTCAGAGAACATCACTTTTCTTTCTCATGAGTTGCTGTGATGTTACGCAATACTGGGTCTGTACCATTCATTACCAGTGTAACTCAACTGAGTTGATCAAATCTGGTCAGTACCCTGGCCTAGTTGTGTTATTATGTAATGCTGAGCCACATGTTTGTGAGCTAGAAATGACATATAAATGACATCTATAAAGGCTCTGCACCCTGCAAATTCTAATCTCTTCTTAGATGTGTTAATCAGATTGCTCATTACTCATTTGCCCCTAACCCCTCTCCCATCTGTGCTGACTTACAGAAAGAACAAGCATGGCTGTGACCTGTGCCGCTGCAAGAAGTGCCCAGAGCTGCCATGTGACAAGTCCTGTCCAATGGGCTTTCAGCAGGACCAGCTGGGCTGTCTTATTTGCCAGTGCAGAGGTAGGTCACCACAAGCAGAGCTTGACTTTATGTGTTTGTTTGTTTTCCTCCCTGATGACGCTTCTCAAACACATGAAATATTCATGTAATTATGTATTATTGAAGTGAAAGCTAGTACCCAAAGGAAGTCTACCCATCCGTTGTATTTGATGAATATGTATGACTTGATGGGAATGCTGCTGCTGGTAATTGCCAATACTTGGCTAAGGACTGTTTCGTCAAACAGCACTACTGCATGTGTGGTGGTAAAAATACCTTGTAATAAAGTGCGACTATATTCAACCCTGAGGCAGTAGTATTGCACTGCATGTACTTGTACTAGTTTTAGATTGTAGCGTGCTGTACTGACAAGTCATCTAGTCCCACTACATGAGGCATGTACTGCACACAGCCAGGGACTCAATCAATAATTTATCAGGACCAGAGCTGTTTTCATGTTTGTGAAGCGCAATTCAAAGGGACGTCATTAACAGTCACCTCTTTACACATGATTTTAATGTATCAATCCATTCAAGGAAGTGCTTTAATGCCTCCTGCTATCTTTTTTCATACTCTGCTTCCGTGAGGGATATGACTTTAATGATTTGGCCTGGGGAAATTCAGTTTTTTAGCTTCTGAAAGAATCTGTGATTCTCCACATCATTTCTACTTCTATGTCTGTTTTTGCCCTTATTGTTTTTTTGTCCTCTATCTCTTTATTTATCTTTCTATCTATTTTTTTTTTCATCATGACAGTGCACCCAGCAGCTTTCGGTCGGATTCTGCTAAACGTCACTTGTTCATTATTCATATTTCTTTTGTGCTCCTGTTTGATTTGGCCTAAATAAAACATCAGAGACATCAAACATTCATGAGCTCTGACTAAGTCTGCTCAGTGTAATGAGAGATGAGGGCACGGGTGAGAGAAACAGAAGAAAAACACATGAAAATCCAATCAAAGCATTTCGAGTTTGGCTTTCAAAAGGGGCACCCTCCTTAAATTGCACCTGCCAGACTTTAATCAAGGTTAGATTTCTCTCTCTATCCCTCCCTCTTTCTCTCTCTCTCTCTACCCCTCTTCTTTCTATCACACCCTTTCTCTCTTTCCCTTCCACCTCCTCTTTTCTTCTCCTGTCTCTGATATTGATCCGCGGGAGTCTACCTCCCCTCCTTACTCATCTCTTGGCAGTCACCCGAAACCATGAGCCCAGAAGGAAAGAGAGAGATGAGAAGAGAAGAGAGGTAGAGGGAGAGAGAAAAAATGAACAAGAGAAAAAGCAAGGTAGAGAGAGAGAGAGAGAGAGAGCTGTTTCAGGGGCTGGTATGTTCTTCAGGCTCCCCTCTGAGAGAGACAATACAAGCTTGAGGAATTGATGAAGGCCTTGAAAGGCCTCCTCATCCCCACGTCCGTGTCAGGTTCCTCTTTTTTTCTCTCTCTTATTGGATTGGAGGATTTGATTGGAGACTCATGTTCCGTGACCGTCTGATGCTCATTCGCCAGCGCTTCTCTCATAAACAAGACACTGTATCAGTGCGAGTGCGCTACCTCCTGTCCTAGTATTGAGGGCAGACACACCTGTCCTAACGGAGAGAAGACACACTGTATCAGTGCGAGTGCACTACCTGACCTAGCATAGAGGGAAGACAAATGCTTGAGTGTGCAGGCATGGTGGTGGTGGTGTAGTGTGTGTGGTGGTGCTGCTAGTAGGGTGTAGTATGGCAGTGTAGCCTAGCCGTGGGTTAACCAGTGCAGACAGGGAGGGGTTTTATTATAAACACCATTAACCCGAGCATTTGTTTTTCGCCTGATTGTTAGCGTCAATGTGCTCCTGTGCTAATTGCCCAGCCGTTTAGACCGCAGGAGCAATTGAATCTGTGATTACATGGCATTGGCACTAAACACTTTTGGATTGGTTCTTGCCTTCAGGCTATTGGCTCTCATCCAGTGGAGTTTACAAATGGTTCCTTTCTGAACTCCACAGTTTAAGCCTTTTACTGTTGGGAAGGAATTACATGGAGGTGCCTTTTTCCCCCTTTGGTCTTCCGCCTGGTCAGATCTACTCTCTCATTATCTTTACTCGCCAGGGTCTTCTGGGCAACACTGAGTCACAGTTCATATCCATATCTTATTCAGTGCATTATGTGTTACCATGAACCTGTATTTAATTCACGGTTTTGGAATCGATAGTTTTTGGCAATTCAGCTGCAGGTCAGAAAAGCTCTGTAAAGCTTCTCCACAAGCCCTCACCTTTGACCTTTCCCTACCTTCTCCAGATCAAACAGCGTCATCAGTGGCGCCGTCGGTGAAGCTTGGCTCGTGCTTGTCGATGGACGGCCGTCGCCACGAGAACGGCGAGAACTGGCACGACGGCTGCCGGGACTGCTACTGCCACAACGGCCGGGAGATGTGCGCCCTCATCTCCTGCCCTGTGCCCGCCTGCGAGAGCCCCACCATCCGCCCTGGCCAATGCTGCCCCTCGTGCCCAGGTAAGAGGGTGCCAGGCAGTCAGAGTTCCAGAGAGACTGCTTGACTGAAGGAGATCCAGACTAGTTCATAGGTCTGTTATGAGTTTCGCTGGGTAGATGTTGGAGGGCCTGTATTCTGTTGAGAGAGACTAACTGTATTAGGTTAGTTCATAATATTCACAAGCTTACATGAGATCTTGCAGAATTTTCTTTGCTCTGAAAAAACACGCACAAAGATCTCAGTAAGGATTGGCAGAGATAACCGATGACCTCAGCATTGATCAGTAGGTGGTGTTTTAGACCCACTGGAACATATTAAGATGCAGACAAACACACCCACACATAGGCCCGCATAAAGACAGGCAGACACACACACACACACACACACACACACACACACACACACCTGTCTGGACGGTCTTGCTTTCAGATCTCCCCTGCAGGGGAAGCCTGCTGCTCGAATACCGAGCTCCATCTCAGCCAGGACTTTTCATCATTAATAAGGCGCACCTGAGTCCACATAATTAAGAAAATATTCGTTTTCAGCATTCGTAACCTGCATCCCCGCACGCCAAGGCTGCGCAGCCCACACACGAGGGTCCACCAAATTAACTTTAGACGGAATTATTAGGAGAAAGCAAGATCAGACAAACAAAACATCTGACACCATGAGTGCAGCTGTCCACAGAGCAAAAGTTGGGCATACAAAATGGAGAGAGAGACAGAACAAAAAGCCAACCGTGGAAAATTAAAATATTTTCTTGGTGAAGAAGATAAGCAGCTTTAAAATATTCACCAGTGTGTCTTAAAAGAAGAGAGAAAGCCTAAGACTTTCTAGCCTAAGACCTAAGAAGAATAACATTATAAATACTTTCAGTCTACACTTTGTATATCTGTGTGTGTCTTGTTATTTTTTGCTTGTTTTCTCTATAGCTATAGGACATCTCATCAAAATTTATTTAAATGCAAATGTTTTTTTGTTGGCTGTTTTTGAAACTTTTCTCTCTACATTATTCACCATATAATGTGCATTAAATTTAAATTGAGAATGATTGAAAGCAACCAGATAGAGGCAGTGTACTTACAATGTAGTACACTAACAAAGAATGTTGTTAGCATTGACTGAGAAAGGCTAGTTTGGAGGAGTCTATAATGAGACAGGCGAGGGCCTAGCAGTCAATAAGGAAACAGGATATTATGACCAATCCTTTAAAGGAATTACATTAACTACTTTTTTCCCCCGACTTCAGGACTCCATCATGGAGGTCAGTGCTCTGGGCTCTGGCCACTGAACCTTTATAACAAAACCCCATCAGCCAGTATTAGTTTCAGCATCTTTTAGACCTCAGCTGATGAGGACGACTTTTGAGGATCTAGTCAGAGATATGCAGTACACCGCTTCAAATTTGTTTCCCACCACCCCCATCTGTCTTGATTAGATATTTATTGGTTTTCTATTTTACTCCCTTATCTCTCATTTTCTCCTTGTGTCTGTCTTTGGTTCTCGTTTCCCCAGATGAGCCGAGCTCCCATAAGCCTGTGCTGAGCGACTCTTCCGTGTGTCTGGCCCCCGGCGGCGAGTACTTTGTGGAGGGCGAGACCTGGAACATTGACTCGTGCACGCAGTGCACCTGCCACAGCGGGAGGGTGCTGTGTGAGACCGAGGTGTGCCCGCCCCTGCTGTGCCAGAACCCAATCAGGTCACAGGACTCCTGCTGTCCACACTGCCCTGGTAAGCCAGATTGGTTCAGACGGGTCAGCATGTGTAGGGGTGTATGCGTCTGTATGTGTCGGTGTGTGTGTGTTTGTCTGTCTGTGTGTGTTTTGAGACGTTTCGGTTAGATTCCCTGAAAATCCTAGCTTGGAGTGTTGCTGCAAGGCAGTTGGGATTATCGGCTTTCTACAGTGTTTCTCAGTGACCTTTAGAGAAAGTTTCCTAAGGAGAGCAGAGAGCTGCTGTTCTATTGATCTTGTTTTTTAACAGTGGTAATTCTCAGGTGACTATGCTAACTTAACTTCAGTCTCAGCAAAACTGTGTCTGGTCAAACGAAGCCATTTCTTACTGTGGCAGCCAGACTGGAAAAATGCTAGGCCCAAACAGCCCAGAGGGGATGAAGGTGCAAGATACACACACACACACACACGCACACACACACACACACACACACATACACACACAGACACACGCACACACAGCAAAAGTGAAGGAATGTGTGGAGGAATCTGCATTGCACAGATGTCAGCAAGTTTTGTGTGAAACCAGCGTCAAGGAAACAAAGTGGCGAACGGGAGAGGAAGTGGGTGTGAGAGAGAAACTTTGTTTTGAACACGGAGAAAGGCCAAATTGGCAAATGCTCCGCAAATCATTACAAGACTCTAGTATTTGTCTGGCTCAGCCTTTTGCTTGAGACGAAACACAGCTAAATAAAAGGGTTTAGTACGTCTTGGTTGAATGCTATGAATATTTATTCACAGTTAAATATTTCGTTTTAGAAAGCTAGAAATGGAGAGAGGCAACAAGAGAGGAGTGAGACGTTCAGCATTTAAGCAGGTCATTGAAATGTCAACAACATTTCAGTAGAGTTTGTATAAATGAAAGCTATTCATGGGTGATGTGTGGAGTTTGATGTATTTCATGAATCAATACTGGAGTTAATGACATTGTATTTCATCTCAACTTTTCACTGTAAGAAATGAAAACGAAATACACCAAATAGACTCAGTGTTGTCTGTGGTTTAGAAAACACTGAACTGTATTTACAATGCCATGTTTTCCCACTAAGTGGGGTGCTGAGTGTTATCAGGTGAATGACCTCCAACCTTTATTTTCCCACCCAATCACAGAGGAGCCTGTGACACCGCAGTCACCAAGCAACGACAGCATGCCCAGCTACTGCCGCAACGAGGAAGGCGACATCTTCCTGGCGGCCGAGTCGTGGAAGCCCAACATGTGCTCCAGCTGCGTGTGTCTGGACGGAACCATCAGCTGCTTCTCAGAGACCTGCCCGCCTGTGGCCTGCGCCCGGCCCGTGCTCCGCAAAGGACAGTGCTGCCCCTACTGCCTGGGTATGTGACCACAGAATAGAGCAGACAGATGCCTTAGCATCATAGTGCACTGGCATCCAAGTATATTACCAAAGAATTTAATACTGTCCAAGACAGAGCATAAGATAGAACACGATACATTACAGTGGGAGCAAACGTGAATAGTTCTGGTCTGCATAAGTGGGAGTGTCACAACGTCACAATATAAACTTTTCAATGATCTTCTCTATCAGCATATGAGTGTTCAGCATAAAGGGGGAAAGGGGGAGGGGGGCCAAAATAGAACACACTCTGCTTTTACCCTCTCTGATATTACTGTCTGGAACCTGGACATAGTATCTCAATGCCATTTTTTGCTCCATAAATTGGAGCTTTGACAGTTGCTCTGTCTTGAGTAAGAGAGATGCTATTGCCTTTGAGAAGTGCAATCCAAACTAGAGTGGTGGTAAATCTTATACAATGAGGCTGTGTACTGATTGCCCTTTATAGCCTATGTCTGATTATGTTTGCCTTATGGCCCTGAAATGTAGTTGAGGCGTGATGATTGAGTCTTAATGACACTTGTTTTTGGGCACAGATTCAGCAACACAAGCAAATAGCTCTGACTGCGAGACGATATGAAGTGTAATTGGGCATATGTTATAAGTTCTTCCATAGGCACTGTGTTCCCATCAACTGAATTCATCACCTCTACAAGCATTGCAGAACTCTATGATTGTGTTGTTTGTCTGTCTGAATCCAAACGTCCCCTTTAAGCCCTCAAACCTCAAAGACAAAACTGGACAAAGACAAAAACTTCATAATTGACTGATTTATTCAAGTTAAGTCTTTGAAAGTTCAGGGCTGACGTGAAAGGTTGGGAGGCGGGGCTCTGGAGTTCAGTCTGTTTGGTTGCACTCATTATCAGAAGTGTCTTAACGACCTCTCACTCTCTCTCTCCATCTTCAGACGCCACTCCCAAAGCCGTGTGCCACTTCAACGGGAAAACGTACATGGATGAGGAGCGCTGGGACATCGACAGCTGCACACACTGCTACTGCCTGCAGGGACAGACACTCTGCTCGACAGTCAGTTGCCCTGCCCTGCCCTGCCACCAGCCAATCATTGTAGAGGGCAGCTGCTGCCCCATGTGCCCCGGTAAGACATTTGGGTTTAGTCAGATCAGGTGTGCTATTTAAACGTAGTTATTTGTTTGTTTACTATTTGTTTGTTTGTTTACTATTTAGGCTTTTACCAAAATTATTTTCTAAGTAACCTATATAGATAGGATTATAGAAATTATATAAGGGGCATTATATGGTTTCAACATTCTAGTCAGACAGATAAGATATGTTCTCAACAGGACCTTTCCCCATGGGAGGGTAGATAACAACCTCAAGTAGCAGAAAGTTAAGGGGAAACCACTGATAATATGAACCAATAAACTCTGTGTCGATCAAAGAGATGTAACAAAACAGTTCCCATTTTATGCAGTGTTGTGTTTTGCTCCCAAGACATTTTTTTCTCTTTTCTTTTCTTTTGAGGAGCTAAATTCCCTTTCTTGGTATCCAGGACCCAGGTTTTCTGTTATGACTGAAGTTAAATATTACCACTCTGAAAGAGTTGACTGTGCTAATATTAAAGTTAGCGATTAAACCGCTGAAATCATATTAGAAGTGGTGTAATTGACAAGCCGAGTCGTTAAACCCTGCATGGAATTGTTCCAAATTTAAACAGATGGATTAAGATGTCAGCCTTGATTTTTCTGGAACATCCTAAGTATGCAGAATCCAATGCAAACTTAATAAACTTACTGGATGAAACTAAATACGAACGGATGAAACATCGACGCACTTATTTTCAGTCCACTCTCCGCCTCAGTACACTCATTAATTACATCTATGTTGTTGTCGTTTATTTGTGTGTGTGTGTGTGGGGGGGGGGGGGGGGGGGGGTTCTGTCGTTACCTAAGCAGTTCACTGAGTGCATCCAGTAGTTTAAGGGCTGGTTCTTATTATAATGGAGAGGAGGTCTTCTAGCGCCCAGCGTCTGGCTGAGAAGAGTTCTTAGAGGAAGCTCTGATCCAAATGAAATTGGACTCATGTTAAACAAGGCGACTTTGTGCCGCAGGAGATAATGGAATTGATCACGGCATTCTTCCATTTCGAGGCACAGGGGGATGGGGCCCCCACCCCTCGTCTTCCATCCAAGCACACACAAATACACACCCATTTCATACACTCAAACACACACACACACAGACGCACACACACTCACAAACTGACTTTTCTCCTTGCTGGGGTGTTCAAAGCTAACGGTCGATTAGATGATTTGGGTATAATTAAATCTATCCCTGATTAGCCTTTGAGATTAGGCTGCAGTTTCACCTCTTGGAGTCGGAGTGCGGCCTGTTAAGCACAGAGGTCAATTTGTCATTGCTGTAGCAACTCTTTTGCGGATGGCGCGCAAGAAGAAAATGCAGGAATGTGTTGGGGCCTTTTTCAGTTTTGTTACTGTTGTTGCTGCTTATGTGTGTGTGTGTGTGTGTGTCTGTGTGTGTTGGTGTGTCTGTGTGTCTGTGTAGCTGTCTGCTTTCATTCCACCTAGAGCATCTTTGGGTAACTGTGTGTGACTGACATTCCATTTGCACCTCAAATCTCTACGGTAATACCTTTTGAATTTAATGTAATATGTTTTCCATGCCCTAATATTCACTGTGTGTGTGTGTCTGTGTGTGTGTATGTGTATGTGTGTGTGTGTTGTGTTTCAGAAATGTATGCCCCCACCAATGTCCCCATCGAGAAGACCGACCAGAAAGACAAGATCCCTCACCAGCCTGCCTGGCCTACCCACAGCGAGAATGACATCATGCCCCAGTTTAGAGGTCAGACACATGCACACACACACAAACACACACACACACACACACACACACACACATTGTGTGTAAATCCAGTATTATGGTAACGGTTTCTTGTTTCTTTTCAGGAATTCCCTAATTTCTAGGTTACACATACACGAACACACCAACACATGCATGCACACACACACACACACACACACACACACACACACACACACACACACACACACACACACTCGTTGAAGGTCATTCAAAACCCTCTTCTCCCCCTTTGCTGCTTTTAGGGAGAAAACTCCCGATGGCCTCTAATCCACCCAGAGCAGCACTGCTGCGTGTCTCACTTTACACACCCACTGGGTGCCCATCACATTCATTATCCTCTATCTCTAGCTTCAAGAGTACTTGTACTAATTAGCAAATCCACAGGACGTTGTGTAGCTCTCCACCACCACCACTTCATTCCCACCCACACCCAACACCCCTTACCCCCCTAACACCCCTCTCAGCCCCCCTGAGCCAACACCTTCCTGCTGAGTTCCACAGTAGGCCGAGATAAAAGAGCTTCCTATCTGTCTCTCTTTCTCTCTCTCTCTCTATCTCTCGCTCTCTCTCTCTCTCTCCATCTCCCTCTCTCTCTCACACACACACACACACACACACGCACCCTCCACCCATTAAGTCGATGAGCTGGTCCCCCGCTTACAGGGGAGACTGGGCTCACCTCGCTGTAGTGTAAAACATCACAGATAAGCGGGATGGGGGAAAAAAAAACAGCCAACTCCGGCGTCTCCGCTTACAACTTAATCCTAATCCTCCGGGAAACAGGGCGCTGTAGCCGCAGGTGCCAGCCGCTCGCTTGTCTCCGTCTAGGCCTGCCTGTCTTTGGCGGGAGTGTTTAGGAGGAGATAGAGGCACTGTTTCACCATGTTGTGTTTCTTAATCTCTAATGTGAAGGGGGGGTGTGGGGGGGGGCTGGGTGGAGAGGTGGATGTGTGTTGGGGGAAAGGGGGACTTTAACCTCTAATCACCTTCAATGACACCGGGACTTCATCTTCTACCGCAGTGTGTGTTTTTGTGGAGCCTATATGGGGAACAGGGAGGTTGTGTATGTGTGTGTGTGTGTGTATGTGTGTGTGTGTGTGTGTGTGAAAGAGAAAGACAGAGAAAGAGAGAAACGGGGTTAGAACAAACCCACAAATACATGAATGTGTCGGAGCGTTCTTCACAGCCACAAACCAGCTTGCGCCAACTGTCAAGTCTTCTCTCTGCCCACCGCAGGTGACTTTGGCAGCCTGCAGATGCCCTACCTGGATGGTAAGGCGCCACTTCCCCGCGAGGAGGGCACGCTTCAGTCGGTGGCTTGGGTGGCACTGCCCATTGCCATGATGCTGCTGGTCATTACTGTCTTACTGCTGCTCAACCAGAAGAAACAGTGGATACCAGTGCCCTGTTACCGGGCCCCAACTAAGGTACGTTTCAGTCTGGGACGTGCCACAATACAGCACATTGCACACCAAATATCAAAGTACTCCATACACATCACGCCATACCATAATGCACAAAACCACACATCACACACACACACACACACACACACCCTACACCACATTAGCACACCACATGTCAAGCCACTCAACACACACTACATCATTCTGCACCGCACCACATGCCACACCGCAACACACACACACACAAACACACACACACCACATGAGGCTACACACCACTATCTTTCAAGCAGAATATCAAACAGGGATTGTTGATAGTATATTGACAAGGGAGTGTTGGTCGTTGAGTTACTATAGCACATTAAGAATTCAGAACCCATTTTCTATTATCTATACTTATATAATAAGAAATTCTTTATTGCTGTCAGTTAATACAAGCAATGTCACAGGCTGTGGGAAAAACATTTACTAAGAGAGAAGAATCGACTCAGTTTACAACCTCAGGCATGACTAATCAAAGTACGATTTGTCTGCCAGTCATTATCCCAAAGCACAGCCAGCACCACTAGCCAGTCACTGAAAGAATTTTCTTTAAAAAAACCCTTGATTCATCACTGGACCAGAAAAAAAGTGGAACGAAATTTACCTTTTTTATTCCTCTTAGCCCAGTACAAAATTAAATTTTAAATTAAAGTTTTTAGAAATTGTTTTCACCTGGATGTCTAAATGAACTTTCATAGACACATAGAGATAATCTAATCCAATCCAGTCCAAGCCAGTGAAAGGGATTGGTCTTATTCAGCGGCAATGAGCAACAAAGTGGCTTCCCTCCAAATGTAACCACTTTGAAGAACAAAAAAACTCTAGTGCAATCACAGAATCACGCTTTAATCAGCCATCATAATCACAGAATGGTCTGTGGAGCCATGAGAGATGTGTGTAATGATTGTGTGTTTGTGTGCGCGTGTGTGTGTGTGTGTGTGTGTGTGTGTGTGTGCTATGGTTTCTTCATTAGATGATTTGGGCAGTATTGACAGTGCTCTGTGGTATGTTATCTGTGGGTGTTAATGATGCATACTCTCCATGATCTGTAAACAGTAAGAACGAAAAACAAATGACTTCAAAGCTGATGGATCCCATTTGTTGTCAAGACATGGAGATAAAAGTGGGACAGCTTCTTTATTCCTAAACATTTGAACTCTGTTTTCCATTCCAGGAAAATCTTTGAAGTAGTCTTCACATCATGTGAATTAGCTGAAGCGGATCATAAAAACTAACTCTTTGTGTGTGTGTGTGTGTTTGTGTGTGTGTGTGTGTGTGTGTGTGTGTGTGTTTTTGCCTTTCTCTGTGCAGCCCACCTGTCTGAACAACCAGCTGGTGTATGTGGACTGCCAGAAGGGCACCAAGGTGCAGGTGGACAGCGCCCAGCGAATGCTGCGGATGGCCGACCCAGACTCCCGCTACAGCGGCTACTACAGTATGCAGAAGCACAACAACCTCCAGGCAGACAACTTCTACCAGACTGCCTGAGCCAGAGATGGATAGATGGAGAGAGAGAGAGATGGAGAGACTAGAGAGTGATTGAGTGACTGAGACACATGGAGAGAAAGAGAGAGAGAGAGAGAGAGAGAGAGAGTGAGGGAGGAGGAAAGAAAGAGACTTTGAGTGAGTGCAGCAGCCCAAACACGCCGAACACGTGACCATCTGATCTGAGAGCACTGGGGAATAGGAAAGAAGGAAGAAAAAAAAAGAACGACAAGAAAAGACCTGAGAGAAAAGAGGGGAGAAACAAAAGACATTGGCCGAAACAATCCACACACCAAACCAACAGAGAAAAAAGTTAGAGAGCAACAGAACTGTACAATAATCAACAATCTCCCAACATTTACAAAAACACATAAGCAAGGAAACAAAACCGCTGACAATCTTATCCAGACATGAACATCCACAAACCAAATGCAGGAATGAGAATGATTTGAATGGGAGATGAAAACTGTTCCTAAGTATATGTGTGTAAGAGATAGTTGTGCATGTGTTTGTGTGAGAGTGAGGGTGACTGTGTGTATGTGTGTGTAGGTGCAGGTGTGTTCAAATGAAATCAAATGTACGTGAGATTAGGATGATTTTATGTTTGTTTTCAGAGTAATCTTTTTTTCCTGCATTCCTGTTCAGCTGTGTTCTTTTTATCTGAAGGAGAAAGGTGTTTTGTTTTCGTTTTCGTTTCGTTTGGTTTTGTTCTGTTTTCAAGGACACAACGGCACCCCCTTGTGTGTATGTGTGTACCAGTGCGACTGTGGACGCTAGTTTGACCCGCTGTACCAAAGCTCTCACTTTTTTTCTATCCCATAATAACCACCCATCCCCACGAGGGCCGTTGTCATGGGAACTTGAGCGCAATGAAAGAAAAAGGGAGAAGAGGGGAGGAAAACAGAGACAGAGAAAGCATGAATTGAAAGGAGAAAAAGAGACAGAAGAAGGGGAGCGGATAGGAAGATACACCCGTTGCAGAATTCCACCTCTCCGTTACTTCTTCCCCACATGTTATGAACTGATTCGATCGCTTTTGTTTTGCCATCACGGAGGAAGAGACAGGAGGAAGAGGAGGAGGAGGAGGAGGAAGAGGAGGCACCATGACAGCACTCTTCATCTTCATCACGTCGTCGTCATGTGAACTTTGGCGCCAGCGTCTTTGGGCTTCTTGTATTTTGTTTTACTTCATTATTTGTGGGGTTTCTCGTGTAGAACCGTTGATTTTGAATGCACACACCCACCGAGAGTGAAAGCGAATTAGTGGGTTACTCTAGAGAGGAAACAACGTGGCTCTGGATCTGCTTCAGGTCAGAACCTGGTAAGCTCCTGTCAGTTGATAACTAGTTAGGGGGGGTTGGGGCGGTGTACTGCGACCTTCAACCTCTGGCATCCTGGTGATCCACCGTTTCCTCACACTCCGAGCAATTAGGTGTTTGTGTTTGATAAAACAGTCTGACGTGAGATTAGGACAAAGCATTGCACACAGGTGTGGTTTGGAGTTGAGCATAATGCTTTCTGTACAAGTGCTGCTTTTGTTTTAATCCTAGCTTTGTTTGTCTTGGAGCCCACTAGAGGGAGCTCTAAGTCCATGCATAGATCATGATCCAGCCGCTCCACTAGGGAAAACACAGCAGTCACAAAACACGATAGAATCAAAGAAGCGTTCAAATGTTTGTTTTTTATTTTATGTTCTTAATTTCAGACAAATACAATTACTCTTTGATTCTCTTTGTCAGTGTGTTTTTTATAATATGTCCCTATTTTAAAACGTTTCACAATGATGGCGTTACCGATGCACCTTCTGTGTTGATCTTATTTGTTTGAAAAGTAATTGGCTTTGAACAGATCTTTTGAAATGCATTAGAGGAACATTAGCAGTGTGTACATAGCAATCATGCAACGAAAGACCGGGGATAATTGTGTGAATATACATGTATGTAAGTCTGATAAGTGTGTATGTATGTCATGTGTGTGTTTGTGTCTGGGTGTTAACATTTGACAGCATGTGTGTTTGATTCGTGTGTGCAACAACCCACATGCATGTACATTCTGATTTTAATTTTATTATTTTCTTTCATTCTTAATATTTTCATTTTCCTGTTGAATGTATTTATAATGCAGAAAAAAAATCTTGTTCTTTTCTTAAAGCAACAGCGGAGGTAACTAGTAGTAACGGGCATTCCTCTGCCTTGTCTGTTTGCTCAGGAGAGCTGGGTAAAAGAAAAGAAAGCAAGAAAAGAAGAATGAAAGAAAGAAAGGACAAACATCTCAGTGTATAGTTTTGTTTTGTTTCCTTTTGTTTCGTTTTTTTTTTTTTTTTTTAATTGTGTCTTGTCCACAAGTGCTCTGCTTGCATTGTCTTTGCAGCATGTGTCCTCTACGTCATCGCAACGCTCCGTGGAGCTCCGATTTGAGCAGTGTCACTCATCTCTCCTCTGTCCTCTGTTCTCTGTCACTATTTTTGCTTCTGATGTCCAAGCCACTGGAGAGTCGATCGGCATAAGCTGTTAGAGAGAGAGAGAGAGAGAGATAGAGAGAGGGAATGAAAGAAAGGGAGGGGTGGGAGGGTGAGGGCATGGGGAAAAAAGGAGGGAGGAGAGAGGGAGGGTTGTAGACTTGGTCGTCTTTTGGGTGTATTTAAATCTGTCTGGCGATGTTGTTCGTAGAATTCTTGGCACTTTTATATATAGAGAAATGAGCTGTGGTGTGTGTGTGTGTGTTTGAGAGAGAGAGAGTTTGTGTGAATGCACCTTTTGTATTGTTTGCCTTTTTTTTTAAAAAACAAATACTTGTCTTTGTAAGTCCTGCCCTTTGAAACCCAGTAAGACCCAGTGCTGCTGTGCATTTATGACTAGACACTCATAAAATGGCCATTTAGAAAGAAACGCACACACACACACACACACACATATACTCTTGTAAATGTGCATGCAAGCACTCCAACACATACAATGACACAGACCTTGGTACTGGTCAACCAAACAGCCATATGCACAGTAATATAAACAGAACACCAGGAGCTCTTGTCTAAGAGATGTAGCCTTTTGTCACACACACACACACACATACACACACTCACACATCACTTTTTCAGACATTGTAGAGCACTGGGAAGCACTTCTTCAGTCATGCATTTCCTCGATACCTTGATAGTCCCCCTGTAATAATTTGTCGTGTATGTGTGTGTGGGTGTGTGTTGTTCATGCATCTTGTATGTTTTTGTATGGTGAGCATTAGATATGGTGAGCGATGCGTGTGTGTGTGTGAGTGTGTGTGTGTGTGAGAGAGAGAGAGAGAGAGAGTGATTGAGGTTGACAGCTACCGAAGTTTCTGTTTTGCAGACGACTAGTGTTGTTTTTCACACTGATTGGTTGGGTACTGCGTGAATGAGTGCGAGCTCATCACAACTGTGGGTTTGTTAGCCATGGGTCTTGTGGGGACGAAACTTGTACTTTTGTTTCTTTTTCAGTGCATCTTCCAAGTATTGTTGTAAATACTTGGGTGTCACTTGCCAAAACAAAATAAAGCAAAAACACAAAAAAAGTTAAAAAAAAAAAAAAAAAAAAGAGAGAGGAAAATGAACTAGATTTAATTTATTATTTTAATGACCTTTTAATAATTTATTAACAAGCAAAAAAAAAGTCAAAAGAACTAAAACCTGAACAGTTGATAGGAGCATGTAAAGTAACATCGATGCAGCTGAAATTGTGGATTTTTTTTTTCTTTTTTTTTCTTTCTTTTTTTTTTTTTTTTTTGATAGTGTCATGTCTGGAAAAAGAGAGCGAGTGAAATAACAAATCAAATGAGAGTGTACTGTAAAAAGAACAGAATTGCAAGACTACATGTTTCTCATTTCTGTCAGGTTGTTCTTTTCTGCTTTTTGTTTGCCCCCTTCCCCTTAAATCCTCCCTTCCTTCAGTCCACTATTGACTTGCATTTTCTGAGCACAAAAAAGCTAGAAAGAAAGATGAACCTGCATTTCAGGCCCCTTTCAGAGATAAAAAAAAAATCCCACATGAGCTCAGATATAAATCCTTGTGTTTTATTTCTCTTTTTGTCTTTATTTCTTACCCTGGTTTCTATTTCTGTTCTTCTTGTATTTTGCAGAGAAGTCCCTATAGAGTCTGTATACTACTGGTGTTCTATGCGTATCTATAAAGAGAGACAGAGAGAACAAATATGTTGATATTGATAATATTGCAAAAACAATATTTTTAAAAAGGATAGATGAAGATTTGACTCGGAATTCCTGTAGCACAGCAGATTTTTTTAATTCTCTTGTATTATTTTGTTTGTTTCTTTGCAGCACAATAAATAATTTGAAAATAACTTGTAAATTGTGGTTGTTTTATTTACGCTGATATAAAGTGATTAACACTTTAGGCCAATTCAAAGATACTTAGAGGAAAATATTACTGTTTCAGTATCCTAAAACCTCTTCGAAGTATCCTAAAACCAAAGTATCCCAAAACCTCTTCAAAAGCAAAAGCTTATCAGAAGAATATTCATGAACTTCAACTGGACTTAATAGGCAGAGCATAGACAAGTATGAGGCATTGGGCAAGTCTTGTGCAGAATACAACAACTTATGATACGCAGCCTCAAAACCATTTCTTTCAGTTATAATTCTTAATAAGAAGTATAAATCATTAAAAGTATACGTGTCAGGCCAGAAGAATCCAGTCAATGTGTTTGCATCTGTTTCCTGCACGCAATCAGAAAGCAAACCTGCAAACGCTCTAAGCATGCAGTAATTGCAGTGCATTGCCAGAATCTACTGTAATTGAAACACTTGTCTGCATACACATCATCACCACAAGGAGGAGCCAAAAGTCTTTGCATATTCCAACACCTCAGAGTGTCAGTCAGGAGTTTAGGTTTGGCTTCACTTACAGTTGGACGTTGTGCAAAAACCTTGCAAACCCCAACAGCAGCCCAAGTGACTTACACATTTTCGTAACGTTATAACAATATCCTGCAGTGAAAGAATTTTTTGGCTATAGGACCACAGAATGCTACTTGTCCTTCTATGTACAAACACTGTGCATTAATTGAAGTCCTTTCTACATATTCTCATGTGTACTATGGCATCTGATGGCATTGTGACTCCAGCCTTTAAGTATTTTCCAACCTTTGCTTTCATTACTTTTTATACATGCATTTTATACATGTCTTTGATGGAGGCTCAGAGGTCACTAAAAGTATTTTTGTGATACTCCATCTAAAACATGTTGTTTTCTAAGTTGACCTCTACAGGTACCACTGATCAACGTTGTAAATACCTTTAGGTGGTACAGTCCTTTATTTTCTGACAGGGACACACAACGACAATGGCGCCATCCTCAAAAATGTACCACTGGTAGGCTGTCTGTCTTCCATACTGGCCTGCATGTCATGTAAATTGTAAATGTTCATCATTGTAAATCAGGTTATTCAACTATGAAGATGAAAATAAGCTAAATGTTAATATGCCTGATTAGTGATGGACAACAGTGCTTTTCCTTTACATTCAAGACACACTCATTATAGGTGGAATACTGATAACACCTTATGCACCTCAGTCTCTCTCGCAATTTCAGTGTGGTTGTTTTCTGGGAAGGTATATAGAGCCGCTGGTAGATTGCATCATACACACTGAGACAACCTGAAATTGCATTTTGACCTGCTTCTTTCAGAAAAGACCAGTAGTCTTTGCTGCATTGCTAGGATGAACAGCATTTTGCTGAGTACTTCCTGTTCTAACACGTATCCTGTACTTGCCTACCCCCTGTCCCCTCCACCCTCAAATGCACATCAACTGCCTTCTGCACTTGACACAGTTTCTGCACTCTCACCTTCTGGATGCCCCCTACTCACAGCTAGTGGTATTCTCTCTAAGATTTCTTCTATATAGCTTGATTGTTAACCCTCTTTTGTAGGTCGCTTTGGATAAACGGTCTGCTAAATGCATAAATTGAATGGAATGCAATTGAAGGCTCATACGTATCTATGTAGATAATTTTTTTATTAATTTTCATACTGCGAGAATCTAAACTCTTACCTTAGCTTAGCAACATCTTCATGTAAAAATAGCAACCATACACACATCACACACGCACACACATAATTTAGAACAAGCCAACTTGTTAGTTATGTCTTTAAATGAATAATTCTGAAGATGAGATGGACTCCTATAGATGGAAGTTCCACATAGCCCTGTCTTACCTTGTGTGCTTCTTTGAATGTGAAAGGAACAACTGGCTGAACACATTTGGTGCTGATCAAAGGATGTCTGTGGATCAATCCTTTGTGTAGTGATCAAAGGTCACTGGACATTATACAGGATGAAAGGGATAAAGCACATAGCAGAAGAGTGTTTCCTCAGATTCACTACAGTTCATTATAATATTAGCACAACAAGCAATACAAATATTGCTGTCTTTTTTGTACGAAAATCAATGACAAATTACTTTTCTTATACATAGTATTCCTCAGATGAATGTGACAGATGACTGTGATTTGATCGTTTGTTTGCAGTATGCGCCTTATGCTGTCTTCAAAACAAAATCTATGCTAAGAACATGGTTGAAACCTACCGATTTGCAAGCTCAATTTAAATTTAGCGCTGCAGCCCAGTGTGACCACAAGGCCTATTTCCACTTTGTTTTGTTTGCCTGATAGGGATCAAATTTAAATAGGGCTTTTACACCTTACATGATGGGGGCGGGCATAACGTGTGTTTTGTTTCAAATTATGACACATTCCGTTCTGTCCCATCTCTGTAGATGTCATCAGAACCATGGGTCTAATTGGTTGTAAGTTGTAGGTCTATCCAATTGCATACAGAAGAATATTTACTTCAGGAGGAGGACTACAGAGAAATATTTACTTCAGAGATGTCTTTAGTCTAGTTTTCTCTAACTACATTTCTTAACGTCTAATCTGTGATTAAAAATTGAAGTTCAAACGAGTGCCCACCCACTGCAAAGTAAACATATGCCTTTCAAGGGTGCCCAAACCCTTTGCACCAAGTGGAGCAAAGCGAATAAATCTGGTCCACCAGGCTTGCACAAAGTATGATTAGTTTCCTAAATGTGTCTATTGTTCTATTGTTTGTCTAAATTTGTCTATTGTTTTAAAGATTATGAGGGTTGGATTTTTCTTCTTAGGGACTTTTGCTGAATGTGCTTTTGTGAAATACGATTTGTATTGTAGAATAGTACTTTTATCTTTTTAGCTACACTTTGACCATTTAGTGACAAAGCATATGACGTATTACAGTCTGATGGTAATAGTGGCTTAGACATACACGCAGATGCCTCCGACCAGTGGCATTATGCCTTTCCATGTAATTCCAGTGTTCATATATATGTTTGCATAATCTCGGCTAAAGAAGTCATTAAAGGTTCACATTCAGTGTGGCTAGAAAAGCCTGTTTCCTGCATCCCTATTTAGAACTGAACTCTGTGAGTGAGATGACTGTGTGTGTGCTTGTACCTGCCCATACCTCTGTGTGTCTTTGTGGTGTGAGTGTGTGTGTGTGTATGTGTGTGTGTGTGTGTGTGTGTCTGTGTGTTTGTGATCTGTCTCTCTGCACAATGCATCTGTGCGTCAGAGACAAACAGCATGCCAGTTGAACCCTTTCGCCCATTTTCATTTTAATAATTGACCGGGCATGCCAGAAACGTCCATCAGTTAATCCTCTTAGTTGGTCCCTAATGCTGACTCCTGTCACTGGAGTCCCATGTTAATGTAACAAGCTGCTAAGCCTGGTTACTGCATGGACACCTGCCAAACTACAGACGCCCTCTACAGGCCACTTCTGACCTAGCAGGTTAGCAGGCACAGTGGAAATATTTTGTGAATGAAGAGGGCAGGTCTTGACAGGTCTTGACATACTGTATGTCCCAGAGCACCTTTTCTATCTCTCTAGCTTGATGTGTATGTGTGTGTGTGTGTGTGTAATTGTCTGATGTGTTTGTGAGTTTTCATGTGTACACACAAAAAAAAACATATCAATCACATGACAACACAACAATCAGTGCTCTGTAAGGAATTCCCTGAAAGTTGTGCACAGTAGCTTGGGGCGGTGATCTGGGTGCAGGTCTTGGTGGTGGAGATCTTGAAGGTGGAACAGATTGCATCTGTTCAGGTCCAGCTCTGGGAAGGCCAGGGCAAGAAAGCTGGCAAAACAGAAAGAATGGTAATTTGTAATCTAGGGAGGGCAGGCCTGGACAGCATGACCTGTACAAATGCCTCTGGCCATTGTGGTGCCTGGCTGATCAACATGTCTTTCATTTAGGCCTGCTGTTGTTTTAACCTTTCTTTTCTTTTCTTTTCTTTTCTTTCTTTCTTTCTTTCTTCCTCTGTTTCTAGAGTCATTCAATTTATTATTTTCTTCTTTTCTCTTTCTCTTCTTATTCATTCATCATTAATATTCCTTCACTGTAGTCATGCACATTCTCACATACCCTAATACACACATACAGACTCTCTCTCTTTTTCACACACACACACACACACACACACACACACACACACTCACAGGCCCCTCAGCTGATCAGCATCCTGCTCAAGCTCAGTGCTTTGCACCACAAATCCCCATCAGCTGACAGAGCACGCTGAGACACAGTCACAGGAAGCAGTATCAAGATCTGCTTTCACCCCTTCCCACACACACACACCACACACACACACACACACACCTCTGATTCTGTGCTTACATAGTGGTACTGCATGTACTGTAAAGCACAATGAAGTTATGTGAGCTATATGACACAAGTAAGTTTCAGAGAAATAATTGTACATATACTACCCATTTATTCTGTGTTCATAAATTATAAATTACTATATTTTCCTAAGATCTCATCACATGGTGTCCCTGGCATCAACTCTACTCTACAGCATTACTAAGTTCTCACCAAGTCTCCTGACTTGGACTTGGCTGTCTTCCTCCCACACATACACACACACACACACGCACACACACACACACACACACACACACAAACACACATATACACACAAACACACGCACGCTCATGAATCAGAAAACCAGTGACACACACACTGCACCCAGCCCTCTTTATGTGCACACTCTTTTCTTTCTTCATGATTTTTATGCTCTCTCTCTCTCTCTCTCTCTCTCTCTCTCTCTTATGCTTTCTCTCTCATTCACTCTCGCTCTCTCTCTCTCAAATATCAACTCCCTAACCCTCACACATGCATAGAGAATTCAAAACATTCACATGACCAGCATCTCTGGAGGGTCAGCACCTCCAGCCCTCTCTGCCCAGTCACTGTACTCTGACTGACCACAGGCAAACATTCCCCCATGCAGATCTGGACCAAGCAGGCATTCAGACCTCTGAGAAGTAACACTTCCAAGCTGATTTTCACCTGATTCCACCTTTGTGATCAATGGATCACCACTTGTCTTTAGTTAATGAGTCTACCTGCATCCCATAGTTATTATAGCGGCTGTGTTGGAGCATTGGTTAGTATAGTATAGTATAGTATAGAATAGTATAGTATAGTATACTATACTACAGCACAGTAAAGTATAGCATAGTATAGTAAGTATAGTACAGTATAGTACAGTATTGCATAGTACAGTACAGTACAGTACAGTACAGTATACTACAGTATGCTATATAAAACCTTTGGTAACACTTTCTATGAAGACCATATCTAAAGCGCATTATGAGCGCATTCATAACAAACTATAATGCGCATCATAATTACTCAAAATGCATTATGACTACACTCATGCTAATGCTTCATGATGCATTATATCAACAGTTATAAATAACTAAAAATCTAGCTTATAATGCCTTATAAATCCAAGGGTGTTATGAGTGTTCATGACTGGTTGGTGGGGTTGGGTGGTGGTAGCGTAGTGGTTAAGGAACCTGGCTAGCGTGTAAGCAGCCTGAAAAGTTGAGGGTTCGAATCCCGGCTGCCACCGTTGTGCCCTTGAGCAAGGCACTTAACCCTAAGTTGCTCTAGGGGAGACTGGCCCTGAACAATTGATAGTTGATGAGTTGTAAGTCGCTTTGGATAAAAGCGTCTGCTAAATGCATAAATGTAAATGTAAAAATGGTTATAAACTACAGGCTGGCTGATGGGGTTTATAATACATTATGACTACTAATACCCCTCTATGCAAACACCTGGATGATCAATTGTTGTAAGGGCTCATAAGTTGCTATAATGTTCCATGCAGGATCATAAGTTGATCCACACAGACGCATTTAGATGTGTCTGTGTGTGTTTTGGAAACAACTGTACCATTAATCAATGATTGTCCAATTGAATGTACCAGAATATGATTACTTATTTCCTAACATCTGAGATTTGTTCAACATGTGTGTGTGCACATGTGGTGTGTGTGTGTGTGTATGTGTGTGTAATCATGAGATATTTTTCCATATGTTTGATTTACTGATCAAGATACAAGTCGCTGGCAACATCAAGGCTATTGATCTCTCAAGCCATTTTAGATTTATTGCATACACCAATAAATCCATCAAGTTCAGATTCATGCTGTCCCTCTATCATATTACAAATCCTGGAGGGTTGATAAATCAGCATTGGTCCAACCATACAGTGTGTGATCGATCAATAATGAGGCCTCTTCCTAGCCTGATGTATCAAACACTTTCACATCGTTGCCTTTTGTGCAGAACCTCTGAAACCTACCCATTGGCATGCATTTGCTCTGTGGTGGGCAGATACTTTCTACTTCAACCAACCGCTACTGTTTGGTTGTAGCTTATGTTACGCGCTGGAATGCATTGTTTCAATTCAAGGTTATTGCTTTCAACCCTCCCTCTGTTCACTGATTGGCCCCCACACTGTTGTTCCACAGCTCAGAGAACCGAACCAAAGCCTACGGATAGGTGTGAACCGAAGCCTACAGATAGCTCAGAATATAGATAGGTGCGAACTGAAGCCTATGGACAGCTCCCTGCCCAGTGAGGGAGTGAAATGAGATATTGAGCAGAAGCACTAGGTTCCACTAGCCTGGCTAGCCCCTTCCTGCTCCTAGTGAATTCTTTGCAATAAGGTGTCCATCATCTCAGTGTATTTCTATAACCCCCATATGTCTGGTTTGCAACTCATTCCCATGTCTATGTGAGGGTAAACATGGCAAATGAATGGCCACTAGGGGAGATTTCATGTCCTGCTATGTCTGCTAATGGAGATTTCATGGAGAGGACATGGTGTGGAACTCCAATATAACTGTCACAATGCATGTCTGTCTTTCTGACACATGATACTTCATAGGTAGAAGTCAGGGCAGTATAGCCTACCAAGGCAATCACCTTGAGAATCAACAGTGTCGGCCCCACCGTGAGGAAGAGATTAAACTCTGCCTACCTCAATATCCAGCCTCACCTTTGACTCACCACTGCAATAATTCAACAGGATGTGCCATTTCATGGCTTCTTGCAAGATGATTGTGTTGTGATATGTGTTTAGAAACAGATGTTTTTTCTTGAAATCACTCCTGCTCTATATCCTCCACTTTTATTTCAGAAGCTATGGAATGTGTGTCTATGATGTTAAAAAAAACATCTGAAATGGTATGTTTAATATAATTTAATATCATGTAGATATATATTTCGTTATATGTAACTAAATAGCTAATTTCTGATTTTAGCCTTAACATTTTAGTATTTGGTAGTTACAACTACATACTCACTTGAATTTCCTAATATGAAAGCACCACTAAAAAGTCTCAGTGATGAAGCTATTTGGTGCCGTTCAAGTTCAGTCTGAGGACGGAGCAAAAAATGTCTATTCATGTAGTGCATATCTGAGCTTGTTTATTATTTATTATCCTCTTGATAAATTAACTATTCAAATATGCATAGATCTAGATTATGCCGTGGTTAGGGGTTTAGGACAGGACATTATTATGCTGACACATTAAAAATAGGATTACACACAAAATCTGTTCTATAAGCTCTGTAAGTCATTTCAGGGACTAGTTATATGCCTGTTTGATATACTTGCACTCACATTATTCTCAGAATAAGCCACTGGGAAGTGCACTTTTCAAGCAGTTCTTTCTTTTTCTTTCACAACAGAATCAATGAAGATTTTTTTTGTGTGTATATATAGGCTATTTTGTACATTGTTGTGAATGCTGTGTTATTTAGCTGTTGTTATGTTATTGTGAATTACTGTGGATATTTTGTTTAGGAGGGTAGATCAGTGAGTTAGAGCTACCAACTTTACAAAACAATGTACATTGCTGATTGCATTTGAATTATGAACTGCCTGTAAGAAGTCCAGCAAGTTGATGACAATGTAGCAGTGTGCAATGGAGAGGCGTTCATAGACATTCCACTTGACCTTTTGACCTGTGAAAGTAGGACCCTTTCAGGTCTGCCACCTCTTCATTTCATGAGGAAATCCTCATGGTTGTCAGGTATGTGTGTCAAAATGACACTCCTTTATGAGGTGTGACCTGATGGATCCTCTCCAGTCTCCAGTGTCTTGGCATTTGAGCTTGACTGACTTAAGCCTGACAAGCCAGCCTGTAACATGCTATATATATATATATATATTTGTTGCATGTTACAAATAGTGTATATATATATATAAAATATATAGTCTAGACTCAGTCCTAGGGACGAAATTAGCGGTTGTCTTTCACGCAATAGGATAGTGCTTCGACCAATCAGAGCAACATCGGCAAAACAGCAAATACGGCATTCTTGGAAACGAATGACTTTCAAAGAAAAGCCCGAGCCTAACTCTTCTACAGTCGACCCCAAATGACTGTTGTTCCTTGGCCACAGCCATCTTAGTTGTTTAGCGTCACAGCCCTGTCATCATTGTATTAAGGCCACACAGCGACGCTCTACAAAGATAGAGCTTTGTGATAGGTCCTACCGGGCTTTGGTAGAAAACATACTGACGTCCTATGGTGCATGGCTTGACATGTGACATATGACTAATACATTCCCTCTTTTTTTTCAGCAATATTAAGCAAAGTCAATATTCCTGGTCAGATGACAGATCAGCTTTTATCCTGCCTGATCATACCTCAATGAGGTTAGTATATATATATGTATACTATACTATATATATGTAGATAAATAGATTCCATTATTATAATAAATTTATTATAATAAATAACACAAAAAAGTCATGACAGCTGTAAAACTAAATTAAGATAATTATGTAAACATCTTTTCTGTAATAAATATCTTAATGGCCTTGAATTAAATGTCTCCACATCAGAGCTGCCACATCAGCAGTGTCTCAGTGGGAAATCAGTGAGAGAACTCTTATCAAAAATTTACTTCCAAAAACAGCTCTTGCCCTCCTCTGTCAGTATATCATGTGACTGCAGAAGGCTTTGGAGAGGATTGGTGGGTTAATTCCAGGATGACGACATTACTTTTTAATGCAAGAGAATGATAATGAGTCACTTTATTCAAGCTTGAATCTATAATGCATACTGAGTGCACTCTAAACACCCCCCTGATGCCAGCCCACATCACGAAATTATGGCAGCCCACATCGCGACTTGCAACTCTTCATTAATTAATCCTCATTAAACCTCAAATCAGGTTTTATTAAATGATTATAGGCTAAATATTACTGTGAGCTGCATTGCAAATACTTGATGGAGCTACAGCCAAAAAAGCCAAAACCGCTTATAGATTGTTCCTGGTAATTAATAATCAGTGGGGGCACATCACAAAGCAAAGAAACCAGCACATAACCTATTAATTAAGTCATTATATGATGATCACTTTCAACTAAAAAAATATGTCAGAGTGTTTCATATTTTCCACACAGATTGTCCTAATGACTATGTATTGGTGTCATGGCCAATTCCCTCATTTTTGCATGTCTTCATTGTGCACACCCAAAGTATCTGCAGACTGTATGAAATATCCGATGTAGTAAATAAGCCAGTAATAAGCTCTGAGCACAGTTAAATACTGCTGCCCAGCATTGTCTTTGTGGGCTAAATCTCTGTGTGGGCATTCCTTTCTCATTCTGCCCACCAGGACCTGTGGTGATTACTGCTGAGATAGCTGGGAAAGCAGTCAGCTGAGAGCAGAGCCGACCTGGGACTATACCAAAGCCTCTAGGAGGGAGCACATGACTAGAGAGAGCGAGAGAGAGCATTTGCAATGGCATTGGAGAGTCAATACTGACTTGAAAGATTTCAAACAAGAATTGCTTTGAAGTCTATATTTAGCAGTCTGAATCCATCCTGACTGGATTGCAACACTCTGAGTAACAGTTGCTGAAGACTCTGGGGAGAGTGGAATGAATTTGTGTTTTTATACAGCCATGGTATGGACGGGACTTGAACTCCCTTTAGCATTAAACCACACCATGGGTAAGACACTGAATGAAGATTCCCTCTGATGATCCATTCCAATCCAAAATGTTTACTGTTATGTACAGGTTAGTTACATATCAGTAACATAATATGTTTTTAGGTCGCCTATCTGAGATATCGGTCTCCTATTCTTAAAAAGAGAATGAGCCTATCTATTCAGCCTCTCATACGCGTGTTTGAATTGTTTTCACAGACAGCACTGTCTCCAAAGGGCGTGTTACGCCCATTTTTAACGCTGCTTGGTTTGCAAGTCAGGGCCGGTGGTACCCGCTAATGGTAGCGGTTCCAGCGTGAAAGACCGTTTGCTGTCAAAAATCACGTGTCCAAACGTAACACTCACTCACATGGAAAAGTTGTCACTGCATGTGGCACTAGAAATGCATCTGTCCGAATGTGTGGCAGCCTACTATGGTTTTAATAATATTTTTCCAATTAGAGAAGCTTTTTGATATCATTCTGCAGTACACAATGAGCAACGATGCTTGGTAGTATCCGAATGGAAACGTGTGAGCAAGTGCTACACATCAATTCTGTGAGGGAATCTCTTTTGGCTGGAGCAGTCAACTGGGGACAGTCCTCGGAGCTGTAGGCGGTTCGTGTGCTATGAACAGAAGAGGGGAACAGCTATCTCCGCCTGTATCCTTTAGAACAACTTCCCCTGAAATAATGCAGTAATCGATCGATTTTTGCTTTACACTTACGGCTTTAATAACCATATCATCCTAACCGACATTTCGGCAGCACCTGAGACGGAAAGCTCACATATGCGAGCTTCAAGCTTCACTGCCCCCCTCGGAATTTGACTACGTTCCGACCAGTGTGATGAGGACCGCACACGGAGGCAGGGCTGACTGAACACCGTATTCGGACGATCCACACAGTCCCAATCATCTGCAGCTCAGGCGGGACGCGTAACACATTTAAACGTTGACCGCCGCCTGAGCATCCGACCATGGAACCAGAGGCGGACATGAGCGGCACCATGTCGAAAAAGACGGTGATTGCCAAAATCTTCAAAGTTCGTAAGAGAAGAGAAATGCTCTTCGTACAAGTCTGTTTCATCTGCAGTGTTCTCATCTTGGCGTGGTGTATGTCTGCGCTCCTAACAAAAACAGGTGAGTTTCAAAGCCTGTTTACTGTATGGCAATGTATTATTGTGGTAAAGTAGTCTTCTTACACAGGATACCCCCTGTATAATAGGTAGTAGTTGCGTGAGGGTGTGCAGTAGGTTATACTATGATATAGCGCAATTTGATACTCTCCGGGGGGCTACGTTGTCATCTGTGGTCATCTTTTGAATACATAAGAATACAGTAACGTTATAACCCACATGTGATTTAGGATTGCAACGAATTAACACTTGGCGTTCATGTCCGTTCCACACAGGAGTAACAACCCCAAGGTAGCCTCATTCAGAAAATGATACGAGATCTCATTTTAGATGTGGAGCTCTATAGGTTTAATAATTTATTTACTATTTTGTCCATCTTGGCAAATTCATTGGTCACAGCGAGGGATTTTCTACAAAACGATTACACAAGAGTTGAGCGCCCAGAATAACAGTGCGGAGGCATCGACCCATATGCTCCGCTCTATTGAATTTGCCCCTCTCCTCGGACACCTGCTGTAACCTAGCGAGGGAGAAAGAGGGTTGGCCCCAGCTGCCATAGGGTTGGCTGTTTCTTCCCTTCGTTGCGCACGTTTAAGGCATGTGCCCGACTGAAACTCAATTTTAGACTGCCGCAGTGTGAAAAAGCGCTCTCGCCGTCGTGATCATCAACGGACAATCAGACATTACACAATAGGCGTTCGTTTTGCTTGATCCTCATGCTGTCTCTCATTCTCTTCGTCTTGCTACTACGTGACTTTCTGATTTCGCGTCACGCGGCTCCCACCGTACATAGGCTGCTTGGGGAATAGCTGCGAGAGCGGTGTCGCCGGATAGGGAGCTGAGGTTCGCAAGATCTTAGATCAGAAGCGCTCCACTTTCGGTCCCTGCTGTTGGAATGTGAAGTGTTTTTTCAATTCTCTCTCGCGCACCCTTTCCGCGACAACACTCCATCCGTTCACGCAACCCTTAACATATAGGAGCGCGAGAGTGATTGTGTGCTGTACCCACCATACAGGAGGGCCTGAGTGTTAATGCTACTCGAGTACTCGCTGAATACAGATTTTTACGTCAGAAATAGTTTGAATTATATGTGTTAAAGTGATACAGATGACAGATGACACAGGCTGCTGAGTAGAAGCAGTTCCTTACGCGAGACTGCTGATTCTTTTTTTTTTTCTTTTTCACGTGATAAATCCTTCATACTTTTGGCACAGCCTCTGGTATCTGACCTTTGAACTGTCTACATCTGAACACTTGGGTAATTCTTGACATCATAATTATCAGGGTGTAATTATTTGTGATTAATCATAGCTAATCAGCTAATAATGATTGAATTAATCAAAAATATATAGTAAAACTCACAGGTTACCCAGATTAATTAAATTTAAGTTTCAGTTTGAATCAGTGACTTGTAGCAGGTAGTATAGTGCGAAGGCTTTCCCATATCAAGACCCCTGTGATACACTGACATGCACTAATACACTAGCACTCACTGATACACTTTCACTATCTCAAGTTCAACAACTGCCGTGGAGCAGGCTGCTGGAACTTTCTAAAATAGTTCTAAAACAAACCATTGATTTGAGTAAGATAAGCCATTTCAAATTCTTGTGTTCTTATATTGTCTGTTATGGTCCAGGACCACTGCAGATGACTGCAGTAGGTTTGCTTTCAAACAAGTTGTCTATGCACTTTTCATACTTTCATTAAAGTGAATGTGGTCTGCATTTACAGCAGCTGGGATTACACTTAGGCAGAGCATATTATTTCTGTGGTAATCTGAAATCGTATTTCATTTCATGAAGTGGAATACGTAAGGCCTCAGGACAGAATGGCACATTATTTAAAGATCCACTCAGGACAGATTGCTTGTGCTGCTCTTCAACACAGCATCTCCCACACACACACACACTAGGATTTTAGGATCCATAAAGTGGTATTCCATTTCACACAAAAGACCTGTCTCTTTCACTCTCCCCACTTCTCTCTCTCTCTCTCTCCTCTCTTTCACACACACACACACACACACACACACACACACACAAACACACACACACACACAGAGGCAACAACAGCTTTTAAAACACAATTTAAAAGCTATGACAGATTGATATAGCAAACAATTATATTGAAACCTATCTTATGAATCACCCACATTAGATCATTGTCCTTAAAGACAGTCCCAGCCAAACCGCAGAGTTTACATCAGTATCATTTGGTTGTTGGATGCTTTTGTGTGACGGATAGTGCACCACTGGCTGGGCTTCGAAGGGAAAGTCAGCATTATTCCTTTTTCACGCTATCCTGAGCTTGTCCCTAGTGATCTATTTGGTTGTGCTCCAAACCCTAAAAAGACAAGGCTCTCTTTTGGGTACCAGACCCTGGCATTAGTCAGATCCTTGAAATGACTTTGGATTTTCACAGGCGTGCACACAATCTATGAAAAATTTCTTAGGAAGGGAACAACACTTAGGAGTCCAAAGAAATATTGCAGATATACATTTACCAGATACTTTTATCCAAAGCAACTTACATTTGTCAACTTTATCAATTTATGTCTTACATTAGTATTTCAATGTATGTGACAAATAAACCCCTTTGTCCTTGATTGATATTGTACTCATATCTGAAAACAACAGTACCAGTTAAGTTTTTTAAATCAAGACTGTGTATGATTCCTTTCATTACATTGCTTCTTGAATGCAATCTTTACAATGCTGCAACATAACACCCCAAATGAACACAACTACAGCAGAAACATCAGTAGTGAAAGTAATAACAGTGCATGTTACAGTCCAAGTATTTCTGAAAGGGGGAATAGCATCACTACCTTCAGTTCCCTCTTCCATGGGAGAGGAACATAAAAAGGTGTACATTTTGTCCCGACACACCCTCCTGGTGTGCATTAATTACATTATAACAACATGGAGCTTAAAGGATTACACCAGCATGATATCATGAAGATGAGACCACTCCACCTGTTAACATGCGGTACAGAGACAGACTGAGGCACGGGGGGTCTACTGCTGCCCATTGCCCAGACAGATGCATTCTGTGAGCGTGTCATTATATCAGGAGCATACATCTGGAATGATAATGGCCGACAGGGAGTCCACTGTTTAATCAGTGACTGAATTTTAAACACAGCAGATCCTACCCTAAGAATTGTGACATGGTATGATTAATGAGACGCTGAGGGATGTGTGTATGTGTGTGTGTCTTTGTGTGTGTGTGTTTGAATGAGAGAGAATATTTTGTTTTGAGTTTGTGTTTGTTTGAGGTAATACGTAAGTGTCTAATTTCACCATGATATATTGCAATTATCTAGCCTGACAGGCCAAACTCTAACATCAAAATATAGTCTGGATATGACCGATAGACCAGGCTCAATCTTAGAGACGGAATCAGCAGTTGTCTTTTAAATTGCCTCTGCATGCAATAGCATAGGGGCACAACCTTTTTGAAACGAACGACTTGAGTGCCATTTTCTGCTCAGCTTTCAAAGAACAGACCAACTCTAACTCTTCCAAAGTCAATGCCAAAGTCCATTTAAAAGGCCATTGTTCTTGGCCACAGCCTTAGTTGTTTTGCGCTGTCGCAGCCCTGTCATCATTGTGCTAAGACCGCCCAGCAACTCTCTACAAAGACAGAGCATAGCGATTGGTCTGACCAAACCTGGGAGAAGAGCTACTGAGGCCCTAAGTGCTCAACCACGTATCCTGCAGATTTAGCTATAGCAGTTTACAACCTATTTTCATCCTAAGCACTGCAGTACAAATCATTAAATCAGTTTTAATCATTAAGTCATTAACCCTTTACCAGGTCTTAACAGGGCTAGCATCATCCCTTGGGTTCAAACTTGTCATTTACCAACTTGACATTGTAGCAGGATGTAGCATGGTGGATGGATGGATGGATGGATGGAAGGAGGAAGGGATGGATGAGTGTAAGGAAAGGATGGGCTGTAGGTGCATATACTGTATGTATATTGATATTATGATATTAGTAACATGTGATTGGGTGTTTTACAGGTCATGGCCTGGTGATGCAGGAAGGGGCATTTGTGCCCACCGATCACATGGGCCGAAGGCTGATGGCCACAGCGGGAGAAAACGTGACAGAGAAGAACTGCACAGAACCAGGTACTATAAGCCCTATGCTGATGTTCAGTGAAGACTATTAAGTGAAATATTGTTTGTACCAGTCCAGAGTGAGATGTTCATTCTGGACTGTGCTGTCATTGTCACCTGCCTTTCTGTCACTTCCCTTGAATCACATCCCTTCCCTTGATCCCTTGAATCCACGTATCTATAAGAATTATTCATTATGCACAGCACTTACTCGTGATGTTGGCACAGTTGCTGAAAAACGACCTGAATGTGACTTGTTGGAAAAGGGCCTAAATTCGAGGCTTTGTGTACACTTTTGAGCATAGAGGTTAAGTTTGTTGTTTTATCACTTGTCTCCTCTTCACATTCACTGTCACCATCTCCTGTCTTTGCCTCAGGTTTTTACAGCCTTATTTTTCACTTGTACTCTGTATAACCGACAAAAAAGAGGAAAAATGGATTTGTATATTTGAGAATAAAACGAGAGACTTTTGGGGGCTGGGTCTGCCACGTGCAGTCTAATAACGGCCCAGGCAGTGCTATATTTAGCCGCTCTTCATCTGACTCTGCCTCTGACTTAACCGAGAGTATTGAATGACTGTTCCTCCGTTACTCATCAAAAAAAAAGAAAAAAAGGAAAGGGGGAGGGGGTGGGGGGGTGTAGAAAGAAAAACCCGGCGCAGAGTCGCCTGTCTTCGACACTCGTGAGGGGAAAGGGGAGAGCGAGTTGTGCTTATGATACACTTCCTAGGGGAGGGCCATTGCACAGTTAGCATTTTGGGCTGACAGGAAGAGGATATCTGCAGGGTCAGATTCATTTTTTTTCTATTATTATTATTATTATTTACAGAAGAAAGGGCTGGATGCTTGAATATGAATGACTACCGTGTATCGTGTGAGAGAAAAGGCCATGTTTGCAGATTAGTGGATTAGTATTTTTTTATATTTTGTTTTATCTTATTCTATTTTTTTCCCATTTTTTTCGTCAGTTAATCCATGGCAGCTCCAGTTTAGGTATAGTGTAGCCTGGACTACAGCTGCAGCGTGGGTGAATCTGCACTGCTCTATCAGATCTGTAATGCATGCATAATTATACAAATGACATCAACATTACTCTTTATAAGGAGAACGATGAATAATGCACATGCATAGATGTTAATACACATGTGAAGGGGTAATTTCACAACATATTTCACTGCCTTGCACTGCAGTGTTCACAAATGTGCTAAGTAATCATACATAATTGAACGTACTTCACTGAACAGTTCGTCTGTGTGCACGTCATTTATTGGAAGTTCCCAGAAAAGGCTGGTTGACTGGAGAAATGCAGCATACTTATTAAAAAAAAGACGTGAGTAGTTCGACAGCTCAGACGTAATGAGCTTGAAGCATGGCAGGGAGGTAGATGGACTGCAGTCGCTAAGCGCATGGTCAAGCTGGTCATGTGTCACCGCCGCTGTGAATTAAGTTTGAAGGGAAATCACTGATTGGGGCAGCTGTTGGCTCCCAGGGAGTGGGTAATTAAATGAGCACACTATCTGTGCCTTTGTCATCTTAGTAATGTATTATACATGAACGTTTTTATAGTGTCAGAGCTAATCCAGAAGAAGCAGTGTTACATCTATCTCATCTTGTCCTCAGTGTAAAGTGTATAAAGCAGTTGGCCACATGCCAAACTACTGCTTTCATTATTTGTGAAGAGCGTCTCTGAACGTTTGAAATTGCAGAATTCTTTTGAACTGTTTTCCATTTATTACAACACATGCACTGAAATCTGCAAATTTGAATTAGTGTAAGATGAGCCATTTTTTATATGCTCTACATGCTGAGCAATATTATTATTATTACTAGTATTCAAACATGAACACGTCAGACTTGGCTGCGCTTGTGTAAGACTAAATGCTTTGGAAGTAGCATGATAATCTCCTTTCTCCGCCATGCATTAGCCATTGCTCGTGAGAAGTGCTGAAGCTCTCTCACCCTCTCGGCGACGCTGAACGTATATGACATTGACGATCGTAACGTGTTGCAAACGCGAAGGGGAGTAAATTGCATTTGCAAGCTGACGTCCTGTCAAAACACGGACTACACGCACTACACTGGGTCCAAGCCCTGCCAGCAGCGGCGGTCGCCCTCTCTCCGTCGGACGTTGTTCTAATGTCGTTGGACAGTCTGCTTGCTAAGTGTGGACGGACATTCCCTTACTGGATGCAAATGAAATGTCAAGCGGCTCGGTGGCCGTGGCTCTATTTACCAGAGGACTGCTGACTGACCTCGGAGGAGAGTAAGGGGCTGTGTGACGGACACGATCCACGGATGGATGGATGGTCCACACACCCTAAGTGTGTGGCATCACGGGGGGCCCCAGGAGAGGACAGTAGAGTCCCGATAACTAGCCTCACCCTCCATCAAGACCCCAACGGCCAGAGGCTACTTGATGAGATCATGAAGGACGACGAAAATGAAGGTCACCTAGCGTCGCCTGGAGATCTTCTCACTCTGTGGATGTTTTAGCACAATAAAGCATAGGCTCAGCCCATTACATTCCTTTTCAAATGGTTCAGTCTAGTCAAGCCGACTGCCAACTCATCATGGATAGGTTTTTTAGTGGGTAGGGTGTGGGGGGTGTGTTATAAAGTCAGCCTATCACTAATCTGTTCTATCTCATACTGGCTGGGAAATGAACTACTTTTATTTGCTGATCTGATGTCAGTGACCTGTAGGGGTGGGAATTGATATTTTATCAGTATTGATACCATTGTCAATCAAGCTTATCGGTCCGATTCTTTATCTATTCTCTTATCAATTCCTTACAGTAGAGAAGTTAGTCCACACAGGTTTTCGCTATAAACATATGAACCTATAATGTAGCCAGTATTTGTACAGTGGCCATAAACGCTTATTACAACAACCAGTTGCCTATGATCAAAAACATGCCAGCATTGATAAGAGAAATTGATAAGGTCAGAGGCATACAATTCCAGTAGATTGACGCATTCAGTTCTCATTCTACTTAATACTCGGTTCTCTTGATACCCATCTGTAGTGACCTGCATTGTTAAATTTGATCATCAATATAGCAAGTCTGAATGGCTGAATTCTGTTTCAGAATCTATTACTCCAGCAGTGGCCATCTCGGGGACAATATCAGAAATTTCCAGAACCTTTTTCCATGTTCACTCTGAGTACCCCACACAACAAGGACACCGCTAACTCCAAGCCAAGCATGAAATGTGGCAAACGGCTATAAACGCTGGCCAGCTGTGAAAGAAAATCTGACTGTGAAAAAGTGAGAAATGCTCACATCAGACCTACTGGACCCAGGGAGATAGAGACAGAGAGAGACAGAGAGAGAGATAGAGAGAAAGAGAAAGATAGAGAGGGCACCAGGGGATGTAGAGCATGACGGTAATGTGCAGAGACCCACAGCAAATAGAGCAAAATCATTGTCACTCAGCCAGCTGGGCATGAACTGTGTTAAAGCATGTTTTGATCATTTATGGGGTGATATGGTATGATCTCCAACAGGGACACAGTTAATTTGTAGACAACAGCCGTCTAACACTTGGCCGCTAAGCTGGGCACAGGCAAACACGAAAGACTACATTAAAGAATAGTTTCAACTCAGAGTAAATGGTGCAGATGTAAGTTACCTTAAAAACACAACGCTGCTGTTGTTGTGGATTCTGTGCTTGAGTTCCACTGATCAATATGAATGAAAACCTTGAGGTTTCCAAAACTGGGCAGTATCTGCTTGCTGCCTGCAACCAGTGATCAACATTTTTCCTTCACGTGTATTGATGTATCAATCACTGTAAATGTATATACAGTATACAGTATATATACAGTATCTTAGGACTATTTTAGCCATTTCTGCTACCTCATATTAATGTATGGACATAGATTTTTTATGTTTCCCATGCCTGCCAATACCACATCCTTGTTCCTCATAAAGCCCATAGCAATTATGTTGAGGGTCAGAGATGTCGAAGTCTATTGATGCAACATTTTCTTTGTGGCATTTCTCACCATACCACTCAATAGCTCTGTGTTGTATAATCAATGGCCAGGGACAATTTTGCCATTGCAGTGATTTGGCCAGACATATGGTAGGGGGCAATGGTTGATGTTTTTGAGTGTGAATTGAATGGCGTCTTTGTCAAGCTGGTGCTCAAGGTTTTAATTTAATGCTGTGGAGTATTGGTGTCCTTTGTGTGTCCCTTTCAGCCCTTTGTGGTCAAAGACTTGTGTGTGGTTGAGTTAACCTGCCCCCATCTCATGGATAGAGTGTCAGATGGGTGAACAGGAAGAGCCATCATTTACTGCACACACATGCACACACACACAAGCACACAGAGACACACTCACACACACACACAAACACACATAAAAACCATGCATGCTTGTACAGAAACACACACAGACACACACAGACACTTATACGCACCCTCATGCACGCATCCATAGTCAGCTGAGCAGGATGTGACGCTGGCTGTCGAGACCTTGTGCATAATAGATTCTAACATTCTTTGGCCTCCAGCAAAAGAGGAGCGATAAAAGAGAGAGTTCGAGTTGCACTTTCTCCCTCGTTCTCTTTTTCTCTGTTTGTGTCTGTCTGAAAGTGTCTGTATTCGTCTGAGTGTATGTATGTGTATGCCTACATCTCTCTCTCTCTCTCTCTGTGTGTGTGTGTGTGTGTGTGTGTGTCTCAGTCCTCTAAAGTAAGCTCTGTGAGATGCAGAAAAGTAGCAGAGAGGAGTGCAGAAAGTTGTATAAAAAATACAAGCATGAAGTGACAGTTACTGTGACAGGCTAGGCAACGAAAGTAAGAAGAAGAATCTAGAAAAAAAAAAGAAATAAAAGAAAATACAAATAGTACATAAAACACACACAAATACACAAGAATAAATAATGGTAGGATGAGATAGAAAGAAGAAATGAAACTCTTTAGAGAAAGACAGGACTGAGGTAGAGAATGAGAGAGAGATGGAGGGAGAGAGAGAGAGAGAGTGACAAAGAGGGTTGAAGGATGAGTTCATCCTCCTCCACTGCTTGGAGACCTAAAGGCCAAACAGAGGTCATCTGACCTGTCACAATCATGGAATGTCTTTGGAATGTATGCAGTTGTGTGTGTGTGTGTTTGTGTGTGTGCGTGGCTGTGGCTGAGTGTGCACATGATGTGTTCTACATGAGTGTGTCTCTGTGTGTGATGTCTTTATGGTATTTTTGTGTATATGTGTGTGTGTTTGGGAACATAAGTACTACATGAGCATCTGAGTATGTGTTGATGTTTGCGTGTGTTTGTGTGCCTTATTTGTCTTT
This sequence comes from Tenualosa ilisha, assembly GCA_015244755.2. Classification (NCBI taxonomy): domain Eukaryota; kingdom Metazoa; phylum Chordata; class Actinopteri; order Clupeiformes; family Clupeidae; genus Tenualosa; species Tenualosa ilisha. Next base: position 5,697,181 of record PYXC01000362.1, on the reverse strand, counting down.
GTGTGTGTATGTGTGTGTTTGTGTCTTCCCCAGCATTATGACTGGGCACACAGACCCCCCCCCCCCCTTTTCTTTTCCTTCTTTCTCCTCCATTGTCCTATTTTTTTGCCCTCCCCTTTTCTCTTTTCATCTCCTCTCTTATTCTCCTCTCTTCCGATCCCCCTCCCCTCTCCTGCTCCTCTCTCCTCTCTTCCCCTCCTCTACCCTCCTCCTCTCTTCTCCCCTCTCCTCCTCTCCTGTGCTCCCAGCCAGTGCTGTTTGTTTTGGGGGCAACCTTAATGAATCTCCCCTGCAGCATCTGCCCCACTCAACCTCTGCTGATTAAATAGCACACACTAATGCCTTTTTACTTTTAAATACACCACGGCCCATTTGAAGACTCGCAGGAGCACAACACATACACACACGCAGGCTGCATAGACAGAGATTAAAAAATGAAAGTGGAGGGAGAGAGAGAGAGTGAACAGGAGAGAGAGAGAGAGAGTTGTTCAGAGAGCTTGCTGATGCTGTGAAAATGTGATATATATATATATATATACACACACACACACACACACACACACACACACACACACACTGTATATTGGTAAATCCAAAAGCTAATGGGGATAAACTCTTGATCTATGCATCCTGTTCTCTCTGTACTGTGTAATGCTCTGGAGTATGAGTTCCTTAAAGGGAGAATGTTCTAGGGGATATATTTGTTAACATCCTTAGTTTTCCTCCAGTCGATGGGGCTGGTGCCGCTGCAGTGGTTTTTTTTTTTTTGCTGCCAGACTGACTGTGCTACTACTGTTTGCTTCCGCAGAGACAGTTCCTTTTCCTGCTTTTAGTTAGTGGAATTTAATGTTAGGATGCTGCATTTTTTACGAAGAACATTCACTTTCATACAGATTGGAATGCATTTTCATTTGTTTTTGTCATTTAGCAGAAACCTTCACCCAAAGTAACCTTCCAGACTATACAGATAAACAGCATCCTCACGTGTGGGCCTTGATCTCACTGTTATTACATTGTGTTATTACAATCTTACTCTGCCCGTTAAATGACTCAGTGAGCCTCAGGTGCATCAATCTCCTCTAGTCTCATGTCACCACTCTTGGCACTACTAATGCAAGACTAATGGCAATGAAATGCAATTAGCATCTAAATAGTTGATAAAGTGAAGGCAGAAGACATGTTACAGAATATGTGATGCAGAGGGTAGCATACCTACATACTTGATATTGTCATTTTATAGGTTATTATTAGAGAGAAGTTAACCATTTTTTTCTATGTGATATTACAATTTGATACCACCAAAATCTAATGTGATCTTATATGTTATTTCCTAATAATGTTACATATCTCAGTATTGCACATTTTCTGTATACAGTGAAGTAAATGTTCATAACTAAGCACCATGTAAATGTAGGCATATTTCAGCAACGTGCCTATGGCAACTGACCTTATTTATTTAATTCTTTAATGTAGATTTTTACTTCCAATTAACTAGCGGCAAGGCTATTTTTGGACTCTGTGGATTTTCAAGACCATCATAATGCAGTTGTGGCATTAATAACACAAATTAACAATGTAGCTTAGTCTTTTTAAAAAGATTTTCTTGTGGCCTTCATTGAAAGCACAGTGGAAAGCAGTCAGGAGACGAGGGGAAGAGAGAAGGAGAGTGCGATCCCCAGGGATCCATGGACTCAGTATCCACCATCTCAATTATCTGTATTCATCACAGCTAAATATTAATTGAATTGTCATTAATTGTTGTTATTGCATTGTTATGAATTGTTGTTATTGTATTGTAATAACCCAACCTAATTTCCCATTCGTGTCCTTGACTGAATTCTTTTTGCATGCCATCCTTGATCAACGCATGTTTTCAAATGGATTGGATGGTCGCAGATGTATGGCTCCGGTCTAGTTGGTGAAATTGACATAATTAATGACAGCCGATATGAAATGTCCCTGTCGCTGTTCCGTAACATGCGGTATCATTCATGTTTGATGAGGAGTATTTTTAACTCAACCTATTCCAGCTCAGACCAGCTATAAATGGAGAGTGAATGTAGAATGTTTTGCAAGTATATGAGCAAGGCTGTCTCCAAACTCCCCAGCTCTCCTTGTTTAGTGACTCTGAGAGTATGATGCTTGCTGTCAAGATTCAGAGCCCATGCGATTTAACATACCAGCCTCCAGTGAGACTCTGGGCATGGGAGGTGGTGATGGTGGTGTATGAGTGTATGTTTGTGTGTGTGTGTGTGTGTGTGTTTCTGTGTCTGTGTGTGTGTGTTGGTGAGGGGGGGTTGCTGGTTGTGGTAATTAAGACGTGTCCTTCATCCCTCTGTCATATACTCACAGACACTGCGGGGAGGCCTGCTGGTGAGGAGGCTATATTACAGAGAAACAGTCAGAAAACACTCATCTCTCTCTTCCCTCAGTGCTCAAGCTGCTTCTGCTGCTGGTAGAACACAGATACTGTGTGGTGGATACTAGTGGAGTTTTACTGCATCTTCAGCAGTGTAAATAGCCACCTCATCCAGGGGCTGGAAGCAGTGATGCAGGTGGGGAGCTTGAATGATGGAGCTTGTCCTCAGAATGTGCTAGAAGACAACTGGAGTGTTATTACCCAGAATTCCCTTTTTGTGGAACCTTACAACAGCCCCTCCCCCCCCCAACACACACTCTCACACGCACACACACATACATATACACAGACGCACACACACACACACACACACACACACAGATGCACCACATGTAGACCACCATGGCCAGTGGCAGTAGAGGCGGGGGTGTTGGCTACTCAGACTCCTGCTGAGTGAATGAGATTTTAATGTGGACCGGCTAATGGCTTTCATCAGAGGGAAAGAGGAGGTCACATACACACACACACACACACACACACACACACACCAAGGCATTTCCCAACTGCCCTAACACAACATGTCCAAGAGCCTGCCAAAACCCAGAGCCATCAGTAAAGAGGCCATTACATCTCAGCAGCTATTAAGGATGCGTTTCTTTTTTCCCGTTCGGGGGGCAAAAGAATAAAATCCTGGTCTCAGTTTTAGGATCTCTGTTGCTTGTTTTCCCAACACAAAACGGAGACACGTGTTCAGCAGGGAGCCTACAGTCATAATTCATGAATGTGTGAAATGGAAGCGGGCTGCTGTTAAATCATTGATCCTGGGCGGCCGTCTTTTTTCTTTTTTTCTTTCCTTCTTCCTCTTCCTTCCTTTCCCCTGCATGGTGCAGCCTCTTTAGGGAGTACTCTCTCTCATTCTCTCTCCCTCTCCCTCTCTCTCTCTCTCCATCTCTCTCTCTCTCTGTCTCTCACAGCTGGGAGCCAGGAAGAAGGCGACACTCGGGCAGACGCTAAGCAGAACAGAAAGTTCTCTCCCGGCTGGCTCTTTCTCTCTCGTTCTGCCTCTCTCTCCCGCTCGTGTGCGGGCCGTGTGCCGTGCGCCGTGTGCCGTGCGCCGTGTGCCGGCTTTGCCCTGCTCCCACTTCCCCTCTCCCGACACAAATCAGACATTAATGACGACGTCACGGATCAATAGTGACGTCTTTTTATGTTTGTGTGTGTGTGTGATTTTTTTTTTTATCTGATTTGTGAAAGCACCAAGCAGAAATGCAGCACACAGACAAAAGCAGAAACATATTTCTGCAGAGTTTTTTTTTTTTTTTTTTTTTTTTTTGCGACAGGAACAGCCTGGCCTGAATCTCAACAAGATCAGTGTCACTTTCAGGTCAGTTTTTGTAATAAAATTGAAACAGAACATGAAGCACAACAAGGATTTCATCTGCTAGGTTGAGCTCTAATCCAGTAATATTTTGATTAAAGGAGACGATGAGTCAAGCTCGCAGCACTGAGCTGTCATGTGCAACACTTGCGGGAATACTCACCTTTTGTGGGAGCCGATTCGCAAAGGTGCTTTTTTCTTTGTCTTTCTTTCATTCGAAGGAGACGAGCAGACACGGAATCTCTGCAGTCGTGTCCATTCTTTGCACACAACAGATGTGAGGAAGATGAACCTCCTCCTCGTCCTCCTCCACTGTCAGCATCCCACACTCACGACTCCATTAACATGGCTGGGATTGGGCTGGCTTGGTGTCATACAGTATATTTAACTCATGGAAGCCCATTCATGCAGCGCTCTTGTCTATGGCTTTGTGCTCCTTAGCTTCATCTTGCAGCGCAGATAAATCATGTAGTCTGTAAAGCGCAGGGCTAATAAAGACTTAATCGTGAGCCTGTGTGACTTAGCCACAGCAAGACTGACAACAGAAGGTATGAGGAGTTATCTCTTTTTTTTTATTGTTTGCCGTAGTGGGGTCTGGCAAAGGTGGTTTGGTCCTACATTTTTGTATAACTAGAGCATATAATACTTCAAATCATATAAACTTTTTAGTTTTTTATTTTTGTTGCAGAGGTTCTTTGGGGTTGTTCTGATTCGCTGAGTAAGGCATAACCAGCTGAGCTGTGCTGCAGAGGTGAGCCTTGATGAAATCATCAGTGGACTACCGTGTTATGCAATTGGTGTTAACTCATAGCTGTGTAGTGTAGCTCTCCCACAATGCACAATGCTGTTTTATGGGCTCCGGTAGCTCTGCTGAGACTGTGACTGAGATTGTGGTGGTCCTGTGTGTCTTTCATCTGGTACACAAACACGTTCTCATGAAAAGACCATCAAGTTTAGTTGACCCTTTCATGATCGATTTGTAAACAGCACATTACCCCATGAGTCACTTACTGACATGAAGGTATGTCACACTTATGTTGTGTGTTTGGTTTTCTTTATTAACACACATTTACGAGCTGTACCAAATAGTGTTGTACACTGGATTGGGTTGGGTTGGAGTATACTGATTGCACATGCAGTCATCATGAGAGAAATTAAATATGGTCATCCATTCTCTCAGGGCTGGAAATGTTAGCTGTTTACAAAATGGGTCAGGAAACATAAAGTCTGCCTAGCTGCCTGACTGCTAAGATAAGCGGAAAGAGGTAAGTTACATTGAGTTCATTTATTACTATAGCCTACTTAAAGGCTGGGTAGGTTTACAAACTGCGTCTGCACCCATACTTGTTTTTAATAAAACATGACTTTGAAACATGGCATCTTTTTCTTTCTTTTTTTTTAAACGATTGTTCTTTTGCCCTTAGGAGATGGACACTGAAATTCAGCCAACTCTTTAGAAGGGAAATCTCTCTAGACCTCATAATTACTTACCGGATTTAGAGAGAGAGAGAGAGAGGAAGAGATGTAGTGTGTGTGTGTGTGTGCGGGGGGGTGGGGCGGCGTGTAATATGTCCATGTGTTTGATAGAGAGAGAGAAGGATAGAGCCAAAGAGCCAAATTGTTTTGAGCAATTTGTCAGGTATCCAGAAAAACAGCAAAACAAGTGCTGATTGCAGGTTTATTTTTAGGGCGTTGATCTGATCAAGTGAAGATGAGATACTCCTCTCTCTCTCCTTGCTACTACTAACTGCAGTAATAAATTACACTCCACCACAGAGCACAGCAGGAACATGAGCACACGTTCCCCAAACTCTCCAGCAACTAACTCATAAACAGTCCCACAGCCAGCCTTTGAAGAGTGGAGATCTATATGTTCAGCGATGTAAACATTTCATTAAGAAGCAAAGGAAGGAATCAAAGTCCTGCCCCTGGCACTGTGAATAGTTTTGTCCTAGTTTATATACCAGGAACTTACATACCAGGAGATGTTCTGATGGACGCTTCTTCTGGGAAATTATCCTTCATTCTTTTTTTAATGGCGTTGGGTACTAGGAAACTGAGAGTGAGTGATCAGTGCGAGTCTGTTTAGCTGATATATCAGTGTTTGGTTAATTCAGATAAATAGCTGTGTTTTAATTACTCTGGGAAGTGCTTCTATTCATGAGGTGTTTTTTTGGTGTCAGAGTTATTTATTTGTTTACATAATATAATGAATTTGTGGTTATTGTCACTTAAGTGTTTATTTCATGTGCGTGTGCATGTGCATGTGTGTGTGTGTGTGTGTGGTATCGCAAAGTATGACTTTGTCTGCTTCACAAGTCATTCCTTATGAAGTGTTGTTGTTCTCACCGTGACACGTATCTCAGTCACTCACATGTTCTTTCGCTCCTTTCCTCTTCTCTTCTTTCTTTCTTCTCCTCTGTTGCATGCCTTCTGTGTATGCCGGTAGCCTGGCATGAAAGCGGTCGTGGGCTGGCGCCGTGAGAGTAATGGTGATGTCATCCATTATTGATCGCCGCTCGTGCAGCCCCTGAGGTTCCTGCAATGAAGAGCCTGTCAGTGCACACACACACACACACACACACACACACACACACACACACACACACACACACATATTCTTGCACGCACACGTACACACAGTCCTACATTGCCTAAATGCATCATCACTCCCAAAATAGCAGCAAGTCTCACCTAACACACACACACACACACACACACACACACACACACCGCCCAAATATACGCGTGCACATATACTCCTCTGACCCTGGGAGAGAAGAACACACAGGCAGGGGTTGGCTGAGGTCCTGCACGAGCAAGCAGCTAACAGTGTGTGTGTATGAGAGTGTGAGTGTTTGTGTGTGTTTTTGTTGTTGTGGGAGCTAGCGTTATTTTGGGAGGGATGATGCATTTGAGCAAGATGCGCTTGTGTGTGTGTGTGTGTGTGTGTGTGTGTGTGTGTGTGTGTGTGTGTGTATGTTTGTTTGTTTGTTTTTGTATTTTGTCTGGTGCCTCTGAAGCTACTGCCAAAATGGTATGGCTTAGAGGAATGTCACTTTACCTTAACAATGTTCCACAACATTTCCGCATTGCTACATAGTGGAACTGAACCTTTTCACCATTACTATATCAACGCATTAATACAGCAATATTCATTTGGTTAGCTTAACAGGGCTGCATTTTTAAAAGTCTGAGCTGAGTTTCCTGTTGTGGTGTATGCAGTGGCTCTTATCAGCTCTAAGTTCTTTGTCCTATTAGTTGCTTTTGTAATTCTGCTTTTAAATGTGCTTCATTTTTTAACAGGAAAAAGCCTTGAACTTGAATGTTGAGCAGAAAGGGATTCAAATTAGAGGCAAAACAAGCTTGTGGTTCAGTGTCCTAGGAATTCAAACCCCTTGTTTTCAAATAAATCTTTAAGGAGATTCATAGGTCAGGTTTCGGGCTCTTTATAAAAATAGAAGCGGCCGTTTTGCTACAATGTCCTTGCACACGTTGTTTCATTGGTAGTCCAGGATGTTGTGAGTGTGTGTGTGTGTGTGTGAGAGAGAGAGGGAGAGAGAGAGGAAGAAGAGAGTGAAAGAGGAGGAGAGAATGTGCATACGAGATGGAGAAAGGTTGAAGGGGAGCGTGTGAATCTGAAAGAGAAGAAGAGGGGATGAAAGCAAAATAGAGAAAAAGAGAGAGGAAAAGAGATGGATTCTGTGAGTGTGTGGGAAAGAGAGAGATGGCATGCGTGTAGGAGGCATGAGAAAAAGAGATGGTGTGTTTCTGTGTAGGAGCAAGATATAGAGAGGGTTTAGTGGTATACAATATGTATGTGTGTGTGTGTGTATGTTAAAGAGAGAGTGGGTGTGTGTCGTGTAATGTGGTGGTTCTCCTGAGAGAGATGCTCCTCTCCTCCCAGGAGATGACCTTGGCTGTGTCCTCTGTGCGGGGGAGGGGGGGCAGTGGCGGTCGGCAAGGAGGGATATGTGATCAGGGTAGGAGGGACACACACATACACACACACACACACACACACACACACACACACACACAAGTTTTAATCACACAAACATGCATGCCTCACACACATAAGCATACACTCATGGGCACACCCATAGCCATACGTTCTCCTGTTGCTGACACTGGACATGTACTGGAGATATAAAGGTAGAGCTGAGGTTTTTGACAGTGTAATTTCAGAAAGGGATATTTATGTGTATAAAAAAATGTGAAAAATAGTGTATTTTTTCTTGAAATACACTAAACTTATGGTGTGTGTGTGTGCGTGTATGTGTAGATATGCATGTTTGTGTGTATAGAGTGTGTTTTGAATGTATGGATGTGTGTGTGTGTGATGTGAGATGTGTGGATGTGATTTGCATGAATCCTCTTATATCCTCAGCCCAGTAAATTGCACAGCTGCTTAGCATATTGGGCCACGGCGTCTGATTTATTGGCCAATAGACATTGTCATTTTTCAGCACCGGTGTGATAAGGGTTCTTAATAAGCGGTGAGTGCTTATAGTGGCCATCTCTCCACTAGGGACCAAGACAAGGATAGATTGCCTGCCCACTCCCAGGCATGTTTGAGCCTATAGGGCCAATGCCCCTCAATGAGCCAGTTTAAACTCACTTACTTTTACATAGTCCTCCACAGCCCTCATTCATTCCCACTACTATGCTTCTGCTGCAGTAGAGTGAAGAGGAATAGCACTAGTTTGTAGAGTAACACTCACAGCACAGCGATGGTGATTACTATAGGCCTACAGTTTGCACGTTTGTCTTGGATTCTTGGCTTATTAAGATGCTATACGATGCTTACTAACAGTGTACTGGAGCATTCACTTCAGTATGACAAATAATTGTGATTATGAGCATAACCAATGGTAATTTGTGCAGATTATTAGGTGATTAGATAGTGGTAATTACACATGCAGCCATCCAACAGTAAGAGCTACTACCTCCAGCCCCACTTTCTCATTCTCTCTATCTTCTGTCTTTTTCTCTTCTCCCCCTCTCCCTCTTTACCTTCCCTTTCTCCCTCCTGACGACAAGTATGAACTGGCCTCTAATTGTTCTTAAAGAGGTTGCAGGTCACAACCATTTATTTTAATTAGTGTAATGACTCAACTGATCTGGGACCCGTGAAGACCCCTGAGGCTTATTGACTGAATCCTCACGGGTCACTCGATGGCCTCAGTTTTTAAAGCATATTTGACCTTCTCCGGTCCAAACCATGCTGATGCATTGCAGCTGTGTTAGCTATCATCATTACCTTTGCTGTTATAGGCTGCTACTCAGAGAGTGGCCATACTGAGACATCTCCAGGAGGACATTACTGCCAGGTGTAAGTGCAGGATTCATTCCTGCTGGGCTGGCCCCATATTGCCCGATTAAAATCACAGTCAAATCCGCCGGGAAATCTGTGGGCACTGGCATTGCTGCGGTCCAGCCATTGGGCTAAAAGTTGCTAATGTAACTTGGTAGTGTGTCAGAGTGGTAGTGCGAGTTACACAAAGCTTTATTCCAAAGCTTCTTCCCACCACTACAAAAGCAGCCAGACACAGCACAGGTTCCTCCCGACATTATATGGAATGGCAGGTGATTCAAAGTAACGCAAAACAAAGCAAAGCAGTAAAATGGGTATATTGATCAATTTCACTGGTAGCCTCCATTGACATGTGTGCGATTTCTTGCCCAAATGGTCTGCAGCAGTTGCGACAGCAGCGCGCAATCAGTGGTCACTTCTGCATTTTGCCCAATTTGTCCGTCCCCTCAAAACTTGGTGATTCTATAGACCGACAGAAGCTGCATAAATAGACAGTTCTCATGTATAGAATGTACATGCATGAATGTATATGCATGTGTATGTAAATAGTACTTGTTTATCAGGACTGTTATTGTTTTTCTGTTGTGTTTTTGTTTTTTGTTTGTGTGTTTGATTGGATTGTGTGTTTTTTAGCATTGGGTTGCTACAGTATGTGCATTGGTCCAGATATTCCTGTTGTTTGTCATCTGCAATGCACTGCAGAGCCACATGTCATTGTTGTTCCTTTTCTTCTTCTATCTCCTGGAGTCTTGCATCGTCATGTGTCTGATTTAGCAACTTAACCTTTGGGCAGAGTGAGGTCACAAGCCTTTTTTTTTCATTTCTAGTAGGACAACTCAAGTTTAGCACGCACAGTGGATTACAAGTGGCTGGCATGTCCTGGAAGATGCTACCACCCCCATCCCCACCCCCTCTTGCAGTTTTTTTTTTTTTTTTTTTTGGATCTACCCAGCGGGCATCTTCCTCTCTGCCGGCCACTAATCCGGCCCCCCTGGGACAATGCTGGTGATGATGACGATGATGGAAGGGGAAGTCTGGTTGGGGGAGGGGAGAATGGGTGGTGGTTGTGGGGGGGGGTGGGGGGGCACGAGGGGGCACGAGTGGGCATGAGCGGGCATGACGTCAGGGGCAGTGAGAACACAGAGCGTGGCACATGGCATTCCGATGCCCCCAGAGACAGAAGGGCTCAGTGGGGTCACGACGTGTCGTGAGCAGCAGATTGCGTCATGCTTGGCATGGCCTAGCCAGCCCTGCCTAATTCCAGTGCTGTGGGTCTGTTGGCCTTGGCATCGTGGGCCATGGCAAAGCGGCCATGCCTGCACCGCACTACACGCTGCCTGAGCATGGGCCACGTTTGTGCTGTGGCAGGCGGTAGCTTAGGGTTATGTAATTGCTGTGCGCTGGGATAATAAGGTGTTACATTCCCGCAGGACTCTTGTACAAACAGTTGGCCAGTCTGCGACAAAGTGTGTGTGTGTATGTGTGCGTTGAGCATTCTTGCTCGCCGTTTGTGTTTTATGTGTGATGTTTTTGCGTAAATTAAAGTGAAAATATGTGTGATGAGAATAACTGACAACACAAGTGTGTTTATGGACACGCAACACAAGTTGAGCAATGTGGTGATGTTTTCACAAAATGTTTCAGCAGATGTGTTAAAGAACCAGTGTCATCATGTCTACACCACAATTGGGATCATTGTAAATGTGTGTGTGTGTGTGTGTGTGTGTGTGTGTGTGTGTGTGTGTGTGTGTATGTGTATGTGTGTGTTGAGTGTTCTTGCTTGCTGTTTGTGCTTTATGTGTGATATTTTTTTATGTTTTTGTGTAAATTAAAGTGAAAATATGTGTGATGGGAATAACTGACCACACACAAGTGTGTCTATGAACACATAAAGTTGAGCAATGTGGTGTCTACACCACAACTGGGATCATTGTAAATATGTGTCTGTGTCTGTGTGTGTGTGTGTGTGTGTGTGTGTGTGTGTGTGTGTGTGCTATTTTCTGTTGTGTTGAGTGATTGTTGTGTTCTCTGTCCCTACAGCCATTCATGAGTTCCCAGAGGACGTATTCACCAGCAAACAGCGTGCTCAAGGCGCCGTCCTGCTGCACATATTCGCAGTAAGAGTAGTGTCTTTTTATCTGTCTGTTTGTCTGTCTCTGTCTGTCTGTCAATTGTTGTGTACTACTGTATGTATGAGTGTGTGTTTGTGCAAGGAAAACATGTATTTCAGTTTTCAGAAAGTTGATCTGAATAGCTACTCAAAGATTTTGTATGGGAGGACAGTATGGGATGGAACCATCTATGATTGAAATCACAGTTATACATGCTGTATCTAGTGATCATCATTGCCATTGTCTGAGTCATAATACAGAGTTAGTTTGTGTGTGTTTGTTTGTGTGTGTGTGTGTGTGTGTGTGTGTGTACGCTAAAAAGCAGATTAACCCTGATCAACCCCCCTCTCACGAGTCAGGTAGCACATTACATTTGACACCACACCCTTGGTCCTCCCGCAGTGATGTCGCCTGATTCTGTCCGCGGGGCAGGGGGCAGACCACTGGCAGTTCTAAATACATTGTCATCTGGCTGTCAGACCTGCGTGACTAGACTGGGCTGGGCGGTTCTGCTGAAAACAGCTCAGACTGCCCCTGGCTGGTGCTGTCACCCACCGCCGCCGATGTGCCGAGTTGGGCTTGCACAACAAAAGACACGTGTACAACCCTAAATAGCTTTCACCACTTCTGCCTCCGCTGGGCCTGCAATCACAGTACTCACACTGTACAAGACACAGGCTTGGCTTTTTTTTTAGCGTGGTACTGTGATCTGATAGACATGTCTCATGTGAGGTTAAAAACACAAGACAGCACTGCCCAGGATGGTTAGGAGGTGCATTAGGCAGTTTGTAGTGTCCGTTGGCTAGATTACTCTATACAACATCAGTGTGTGTGTGTATGTGTGTGTGTATGTGTGTGGTGTATGTCCCTGTTCTTCCAGCTCTGTCCTTGGTCTCTCTTTCTCTCTCTCTATCTCTCTCTCTCTCTCTTGCTCTCTCTATCTCACCATCTGTTTTTTTTTTGTCTTTTTTTGTCTATCCTAAAGGCACTCTATATGTTCCTGGCTTTGGCCATAGTCTGTGATGACTACTTTGTGACTTCCCTGGAGAAGATATGCGAGGTGGGTTGAAGGACAGCCTAATATCCAGAGGGAGAGAGAGAGAGTGCATGCGTGTGTGTATGTGTGTGTGTGTGAGTGAGTGTGTGTCCAGATAGCTGTTGCTTGTGGCTTGTTTGTGAAATAAAGTGAGTTGTTGTCTGCTGAGGCTAGTCCTCTCAATAATTTACAAGAGGGGCAAAAACAACTAAGTGGAATTTGAAAACCGCCCTCCTTGATGAATATTTCAGAAACTGCACCTGAGTGAGGACGTGGCAGGAGCAACCTTCATGGCTGCTGGAAGCTCAGCCCCAGAACTTTTCGCTTCTATTATAGGTGAAATGCACACACATTCAAATGCACACACACATTCACACACACACACACACACACACGCACTGTCAAACCATTGCACATTTTATGAACTCTTTGTTGAATTTTCATCATGCACTCCCTCTTGTAACCCACCATTACCATTTTTATTTAGACATAGATACAGTATAGGTCCTCAAAGCGTTTAAAAGTGTTGAGTTGCATTTGTTTTAGGTTAAGGCATCCAAAAATATATATAAGATAAGACATACTCTGTGTTTAGGATGCAAACTAACAATACCCTGTCATGTGTCACCACTGTATCACAGTAAATAAAATGCAAGTTAATGTCAGAGCTGTGTTCAAGAAAACTCAGAGAGGACAAATTTATATTGTTATATCTATGTCTTACCTCCTCTGCAGGAGTGTTCATTACACACGGTGATGTGGGGGTGGGCACCATCGTGGGCTCAGCTGTGTTCAACATCCTGTGCATCATCGGCGTGTGTGGCATCTTCGCTGGGCAGGTAAGCTTTTGCTTGCTATCTCCAGTGATCTCTATTCCAGAGAGAGTTTGAAAGAATCTGACTTCAGATTAAAACTCAGCCGGAGGAACTGGCTGATGTTTTGAGGTTGACATAATCATCAAATGTGGGAAGATATGGAGGGTTTTTGTGAACTTTTTGGAGACAGGAGATTCCTCTTGGAGTATGCCTTTTTTAACAGACTTTACCGACTGAACATTTTTTTATCCTTTTTTCCTCTACAATATTATATTTATACTTAAACAAAGAGTTTGGCAACTTGATTGTGATTGGCTGAATCTCATTCAATATAATTATAAAATTCTTACATCTCATTTCACTTTATTTCATTCTATATATTCGATATTTCTGTGCACTACAAAGCAGTGGCTGTGCTTGTGCGCTATTTGGCAACCATTTAGCTAGAGGAAATATATTTTTTGGTGGAGGAATTTTATTAGCTATAAATTAGGAGCTGCATTTCTATTTGTATCTTGTTGTGTAATGAACCATGCTAGGTTAATATGGTAACCGTTTAGCTTCACACCGTGCCTTACAACTCCCCTTAGCCAATGGAAAGCCAGCATAACCAACAGCCTCTTGGGACTCATTGCTTACATAATTTGCTAATGTATAGCCTACATCTCGGTGAAGCTCACATATCAGTGCATAGTTATGACTTACAGTACAATGCATGGAACAATGCATACTGTAGTCTATACTTCACAACCACAGAGTTTCTTTGGATGCATATCAGTAAACCTTGAATTCCCTTGTTCCCTAGACATGTTGGAATAAAAGAGCAGCTGGCTGGTGGACAAAGAACTCACAACAAAGAAATGGGCTGAAGCGCTGTGCCAGCGTCAAAGTCTTTTGAATGGGCTGCTGTGGAGCACCACTCCAGTGCAGTACAGTAAAGCGTGCAGGCAGCGCTGCCAGAGTCATAATCTCAGTTCCTGGAGGGCTCCAAAGTAATTCAGAGAACTCCATCACTGCAATGCTAGCCTCGGCCAAGGCACGCCAGCTCAAAAGAGCCCACAGAGCAGACAAGGGTTGGATGACAAATGCCAAATCCATGGGATTCATATTGGAGTGGGTCAGTGTGAGATGGGATATGTACAACTGAATAAAACTTATAGCGATTAAAGCCTTGGCTAGATGGGACTGAAATGGAAGCCAAAGGATTGAACCCCACAGAGCAGACCTACATGTGTCCCCTGTGAGAACAAGGTTTCTTCTCATTGGTACAGACACACTCCCAATCACATGTCAGGCTGAGCAGGGGTGGGGTCTAGCCTTGGGCACCTATTGGGTTGGGCTTGTCAGTGAGGGGTAAAGCCGACCTGATCGTTCAAGGGTTAGAAAAAGCACAGGCATCTAAGTCTACAGTCTAGATACAGTATAAATACAACAGATACAAAACATATTGCTGATAATGTTACAGCAGTGTCGAACTGTGCAGATACTGGTCAGGCTTTGTTACCGAAAACATACTGTATGTGATCAGTATGTTGATGACCATAGAGCTGCATCTGTTTTGAATTTTTTCTGCTGCCTAATTGCCCTAAAAAGACTAGGTCATTTGTTGGAAAATAAAGGGAAGCCCCCATTCGCCATGTAGGTCAAGCATATACATTGACAAGTAAGCATAGCATTAATTTGCATGTTTTGCTTTCTGTATACTGAGTGGACCACTTGGAGTGAACATAGGATGAAGTCATGTTTCAGTTTCAGTGGGCATTTAACCATCCAAATATCAGAATTGGAATGAGCTTTTTTTGGCCAAGTATACTTACAGTACTCACACAAAGAATTTGACTTCGCTAGGTGTTAGCTCTCTATACATTCAACAAATAGTGCAAACAAATATTGTTCAGTTACAGTGAGTGGCTGTGCAAAATTCTTCTCTGTATCCTCTGTGTGCACACTTTCTTTGAATTATATAAAAAGCCTTTCCTTTTGTTGTGCGGCCTGACTCAGGCTTTTGATGTATCCCACAACTGCACTTGTGCTGGATGCCCTGTCTTCGGCGCAGCCTTTGAAATGAAGAGCTCCAGAAATGACTTGTTTATCTTCCTTTTTTTAAAGGCAAGCAATTAAGAGTTAGGTCTTTGCCACAGCCTGTTTCCCCGCAGTGTGTAAGCATTATGCAGTGGGTGGCTAATTATTTATGACGAGATGTTTAAAGCGTGGGCCCGCGTTCCGCCTCGGGAGCAAACGAAACGCGCTGTGCTTACATCATACGTTTCATGAGATTTGTTTGGGTAGCGAGATGCCATGGCGGAAAGTCATCAGACCTGCTAGTGTTTTGAGTGCATTTGTGTGTGTGTGTGTGTGTGTTTCTGTGTGTGAGTGTGTGTTTGTGTGTGTGTGTTTGTGTGCACTCTTGTGTAGCCGGTCTGTTAGTGTTAACACTGTGTAGCCCGTGGGTATCTTCTGCGAGTGTGACATAATTCCTCTGAACTGCCCCACTCAAGCTGCCATCTGGAAAAGCAGGTGAAACACACGGTCAGTGCACCAGCCAGCCAAGGAGTCACTCAAGCAAACACAGATTGAAAACTCAGGTGTGGGAAACACACCCGGTAAAATAAAATGTAGACATGCGCGTGCACACACACACACACGGATAGGGAAACTAATGCGAGAGAACGTGAAAGGATTTTGAACAGCAGCAAAGTGTTTTCAGTCAGCTGAGCTAGCCCTTGTGATGGTATTAAAAGGTCCTTCACCACGAGATGAATGCTTTACTTTGTGACATTTGACGCTCAGGAGGCTGTAACAAATGTATTTTTATGGCAAAAGCAGTAATATTTTCACTGCCTCTACAGAGATGGTTATACCCTATACTATACCCTATACCCATTTATTTTCTGCTTTTCTGCCTCTCGTTTAGGTGGTGTACCTCACCAGGTACGCCGTGTTCCGAGACTCCTTCTACTACACTCTCTCTGTGGTGGCTCTCATTGTTGTGAGTTCAGTCATCATCCTTTTCTTGTGAAAGTGAATAGTAACCAGAGAGATCATACGGTAGCTATAGATTTGCCAATTTGTACTGGTATATGAGTAAAAGATACTACTTGCAGTCATTTCCTGAATATAAGCAACACGGTGTATAAACCTCAGGATAGTGTTTGTTTGTTTGTTTTGTTTTGTTTGTTTGTTTTGAAATAAAAAAAAAAAAAGCCATGTATTAGTAGCACCCATGGATGAACAGCACCCATGTTTTAACAAACATTGTTTAATGAATCAGAAACAGCTCATGCTGTAATGAGAAAGTAGATTTACACTGCATTTCATCTGTTTCCACAGTTCATATATGATGAAAAGATAGTGTGGTAAGTGCTCATCCAGTGCTCAATCCAAAATATATCGTCAAATGGAATGAATTACTAGTTTACTAGTAGTAACTACTAGTAGTAATAAAAATAAGTAGTTAATCAGTAGTTAATTAGCTATTTTGTGTAGATTTATTTGAATTTATTTGAAATTTGATTACAATCTACTTATCTATTTCCATAGGTGGGAAAGTCTTATCCTGGTGGTCATGTACTCAGGCTACATTCTCATCATGAAGTAAGTACATACCAGTTCAATAGTCTATGTAGAAGTGACACAACACAAGCAACAAAATGCCCCTTTGCCTACATTGTGTTAACTACTCTTCAGGTTCAACACAAAAATTCAAAACTACTTTTCGGGGAAGGAGGACAAGAGCGTGGCAAACGGCAACACAATGATTAGCGAGATGGAGGATGGTAATGATTGTTATCCGGCTATTATGGATGACCCATCATGGCCTCTGCTGTATCAAGGTAAGGGTAACTAGACCGGCTTCACTGGGCCTGCTGGGCGAGCTCTTAACAACCAAAAGCTCTGATGCAGCTAACTAAACCACTCGCTAATCCGAGCTTAACTCAGCTGCAAATTCTTTGCTAATGTTTGGAATTGCTGTTTTTCTCAAGAATGATTTTTTCCCCCTCCTGGGTCCCTAAGAGCCTAACAACTGAGCTCTTGAATCTTTGCTGCTCCTCTGACTTTCTTGTTTTTCTTGCACCCACTCAAGTCTCTAACGGGGTGAAGCCTGTCTCTTTAGCCTTACTAAAAGCCAATGCATTTGCATGCCGCTATGCTACTTTCACTCTCTGGTGCTATGCTGTGCTGTGCTACTCCATTGCTATGTATTTGCTGTGTTTTTTCTCGCTTGTTTGTCATGTGATCCATGGCATTCCCTACCCATGAGACCTAATGAGAAGTGTTCCCTGCGAACCAAAGTGTTCGCCTGTGAAATCAGTGAGCCAAGGTGTGCTTGTGTGTGTGTGTCTAGGGGGGGGGTGTTTGTGTGTGTTGGGCGGGTGGGGGGGGGCAGTATATAGGCATGTGTGTGGATGGGTGTATGCATGTGTGTGTTGTATGTATGTGTGGGTGCCCATTCAGAGTGCACATTTAGGTCAGGGGAGATGGAGAGTGAAAGAATGGTGCCGTTTGAGTGCATGGCCCCCATATATCTGTGAGCTGAGGGCATTATGTCTCCATATTTGTTTATGCAAGTACTGTATATGTAGGTGCGTGCATGTGTGTTGGCTATATATATTTCTGTTCATATGCTTCAACATCTGTCTCTGTTAATGAGCGCATGGATGTCAGTTTGTGAGTGTGTGTGTGTGTGTGTGTGCGTGTATATGTGTGTGTGTGTTCACCCTCCGTGGGTCATATTCAGCCTTAAATGGGAACTAGGCAAGTAATTCCTTTAATTGTTTGCACTTTACATGACACTGTGGCTAGTACATCATTCTATGCAAAACCATTGCACTGATCACCATATTATTTCAAATTCATTTGTTTATTTAGCTAATTTAGTTTGTTTAATTGAGTTAATTTATTTAGTCCATTCTTGCCCTTTGTCATGTTTTTAAGTTTGTTTATTTTTAACATGAAAGAACAGTCTATTTTAATGATGTGCTAAGGCTCCAATAATGAATACTTCTTTAGTTTATACCAGTGAAAATATGATAGACCACCTTAGATAGGTTATGGTTCTTATAAATTATAAGTCTGTACTTATTGATCACATTTTGTTTGTATATATATTTTCCTTTGGTTGAATTATGTCCAGTTCCCCTTTAACCTCCCATTCCCCTCATATCCACTGCAGGCAAACACGTGTCTGTGCACTAACGTATGAGCTGCACAGCCCTCACAAGTATAGCTAGCAAAACTATAACTATTAATAAATGCATGTCAGTAATGTGTCTGCCTGATGGTGACTGTATGTGTTGTGTCCATGTTTTCTGTTTTTGTGTGTGTGTGTGCGTGTGGTGTGTGTGTGTGCGTGTGTGGCGTGTCTGGCAATCCTCACCGGTTGCCAGGCCGTGGGTGTATGTGTGTGTGCATGTGTGGCTGCGGCTGTCCGTGTCGGAGGTGCGGTCGTTCTCACTCTCACCCTATGTATTCAGTGAAGCCGCCTAAGAACTACGGCCGCGGCTCGGTGGTCATGGTGGACGAGATGATGAACTCCAGCCCGCCCAACTACCGCTTCCCGGAGGCGGGCCTCCGCATCATGATCACCAATCACTTTGGGCCCAAGACCCGCCTGCGCATGGCCAGCCGCCTGATTATCAACGAGGTGCGGCTCTGCTGTGGCAGGGGCAGGAAGGCAGGAGGACAGAGAGGCAGATAGATGTAGAAAGGCTCTTGGAGGGGGGGTGGGGTGGGGTGAGGTTTTATAGGAGGTTAGCTGATTCAAAAAGGTGAAGTTGCAGGGAACTGAGACAGGGTCGAGGTTTGGAGGCTTGGCCCCAGGTGAAAACAGTGTTCCTTGAGTAAGTCAAACGTTTATATCCAAAATCATCTCCTTTTTTAACTGTTTCAGTCATCATTTGAAGCTTATGTAGATGTTCCATGCTGAAAGTACGTTTTTACGTTACTTTTGATGATTATTCTTTGACAATTTCAAGATATAATTCACAATTAGTAATGTGAACTGTTTGATTCCAAATCTTTATGTCAGTAAAGCAGTACAGATCCATTACCCATTAATTTGGAGCTCAGGCTTCACACAAGTTTCTCATTTTAGCCACGCTATATGTCTGCACAGAATTTCACCCTGTCTTTGTATTAGCTGAGCCAAGTTGTGTGTGTGTGTGTGTGTGTGTTCATTTATTCTATCGTTAAACAGTATGAGTTCTTAATCAGCCTTGCTATAGGTATCTCCATGCTGTCCATCATTCAAATACATTCAAATACATCCATCGTAGTGGCACTTGAAAAAAAGCATACAGAAAAGGTTTTGGAAGCCAATAGAGCATATAAGCACGTAAACTCATAAAATTTGGGCTTGCTTTTGTCTTTTTGAATCACATTTTGACAAGTTAAAATATTTATAGACTAAAATAAAGTAAAGTTACCATTAAAGTTTGGCCAATCAACTAAGCATGCCATTGCCACCTATCAAGTCTCATCTGTCTCTGCCAACCCGTTTTCTCACATTATTGGGCATCTTGCTGGGCCCTGCTCTGGGTGTGATGTTGGGCACACAGCAACAGCGGCTGGTGCAGGCCCCCAACGGGATGGACGGCTCAGCGGTGGGCGACGGCAAGCCAGACGCCCTGGAGAATGGCTCGGTGCCCGAGGACAAGCTGGCAGAGGAGGCAGAGGAGGGGGAGCTGTCATCTCCTTTCAGCATACCAGGTGATAAATGTGCATGCACGTGTCACACACACACACACACACACACACACACACACACACACATACATGGTCTTGCATAGACACATGCATACAATATACAGTTACACTCTCTATTTCTCTCTTGCTCTCTCTCGTTCATACACACACACAGACACACACAGGCACACTCCTTAATCAAGCCAATTTACTGGGCTGGTTGTCACAATTATGCACCCACAGTTTCACTGTCCGAGGAGGTGACATGATCAATTTAGTACCCACGGACACATCTTAATGTCCTAATGGAAAATTTGACATATGAACATGCCAGATATACATGTTTAAATTGTAAAACAATTTTACAGTCCATTTTGTTTTACATAACAGTACTGGACATTATCTTGCGAGGTTCCCAGTGTCTTCACTGTGTCACTGTCCACTCCTTCTGCTCTAAGGAACAATATAGTTGGTATAATTAGACAGAAGGTTTAAAGATATGTGTTCTGATTTATGTCGGAATTTTACTTTGCTAACTGCTAACTTCTTTTTACTTCAGATCTTAAAGACAAATTCTGTATTTTTCAGACTGGGGCTCTACTGATTTAAGTACTTGCTAACTGATGAAAAGCCATCAAATATTACACTAGCTTAGACAATCAGGTTGAAATCTGTCATGAAACTGAACTACCTTTTCGCCATCGATAAGAGTCAAGTTGTCAGTCAAAACAGACAGGATTCTAATGAAAATGTGTCTGTTTACCTGAGGGTAGGTAAAGAAATTGTATATGAGAGTTTGTTTGTTCCCCTAATTATTTCCCCTCACTTAGCTAGTGCAATACTGAAGGGATTTTCTTAATTTTTCTTCCTCATTTCATGGCAGAATCTAATAAATCTAAAAATTTTATAAGAATCTTATAAAAGTCCCTTGTATGGTGTGATTTGCCACTCAGCACTCGATTACTGCTAGCAGGTGGTAGCACTTTATTACCTAAAAACCTCACAAGATTGATCATGGTTATCAATTTGACCATTTACTCTTCTGCCCCACAGGGGGCGCCGTGAACAAGCTGAAATGGCTCATCTCTTGGCCCATCTTGCTGCTGCTGTTCTTCACCATCCCCAACTGTGCCAAGCCCCGCTGGGAACGCTTCTTCATGCTGTCCTTCTGCCTCTCCACACTCTGGATTGCAATCTTCTCCTACTTCATGGTCTGGATGGTGAGTTGTGTTGAGTGATAATTATATATATATATACGTAGCTCGTAAGCAAAGGACGGCTGGAAAGCCACCAAGGAATCCCAACCTAAGGATTCTTTGGTATAACTATAGAAAGAAACAACCAGTGTAAAAAGTAGACTGTTGTGTGTGGTGCTGTCAAACGACACGTAAAGTCAGTTCCCAGTGGAGTTCTGAAGGGAGAACAATCACGATTATCACCCGAAGTACCATACTATATAATACTGATTTCTGATTGGCTGGCAGGATGTGTGCTAATTCTGTATAATGCACACCTTTGAAGTAGATCTGGTGAAAATGTCTAATCACCGATCTTTATTAGAGCTCTTTTGAATGGTAACTATAACAACCATAGTAAAACATGGAAGTTGTCAGCAACAATGCTATCAGCTATTACTAGCATTAACCACTGCTAAAAAGAGAGTAGTATGGCTGAACAGGTAGAACTGAGCTCTATGCTTTTTTAATGTTTTAAATTGACATCAACTCCTTACACGCATGAGTTGCAACCTGGGTGATAAGCGGGATAACTGCCCTCGAGGTGTGCTGTTATACGGTGTTGTGAAACTCCTTGCCTCCGCCTTGTTCATTAATTCCGTATAACAGCAAACCTCGTCAGCTGTTATCCCTTACAAAACAGGAAAGTTCCAGCAGAAAGTTCCCAAAGCACAATGCGTCATAATAGTATGTTTGTTTCAATTAGAATCCACAGGCTTCAGAGGAACTTACATTTTCAAGGCTTCTCTAAGTGCACCATTTAAAAGAATTTGGACCTGTTTTGAAATTGTTTGTGTTTGCATTTGTCCAGGTTACTCTCATTGGTTACACTCTTGGAATCCCTGATGTCATCATGGGCATCACGTTCTTGGCTGCTGGCACCAGTGTCCCGGACTGCATAGCCAGTCTCATTGTCGCTCGGCAAGGTGCCAGTTTTATCTCCCTTTATCTCGGACTTTCTCTTGCTTTGATATGTTAATGTGCCTTCACAAATGGCCAGTAGCAAAATAGCCAAAAGATAGTAATTTGTGTTCGTATTTTCCCCTGATGTTTGTTGTGTGTGTGTGTGTGTGTGTCTGTGTCTGTCTGTGTGTGTGTGTGCACCTGCATGCAGGTTTGGGAGACATGGCAGTTTCCAACACCATTGGCAGTAATGTCTTTGATATCTTAGTGGGGCTTGGGGTCCCATGGGCAATCCAGACGATGGCTGTCGACTACGGTTCCGAGGTACATCTTCTGTTTCTCTTTCACTCTCATCCCCTCTCTCCTGTCCTCGTTCTTTTACTCATATCATCAGTCAGTCCCTGTCTGTATGTGTCTGTCTGTCAGGGGATCGTGGTTGTGTAAGAGCTGATTTCTGCTGCGTTTTACAGGTTCAGATCAACAGCAAAGGGCTGGTCTACTCAGTGGTGTTGTTACTCGGATCAGTAGCGCTAACAGTGAGTAGAGTCTGTGGTGTTGTTTTGCTATGGCCTGATTACATAACAGTGAGCATGTGATGTGTGTGTGTGTTTGGATGTGGGTGTGCGTTTATGTGTGTTCATGCAGTGCTGCATGTGTAAGCATATGCAGAAGTATCAAATGAGTGTGTCTGTCTGCTGTAGCCTGTGTGTGTGTGTGTGTGTGTGTGTGTGTGTGTGTGTGTTTGGATGCGGATGTTCCGTATGCAACTATGAACATGTTGTTTCCACATTCTTCTGTTTCACCCTCCCCCATCCGGCATTGTACCCCCCACCTTCTGCTGTGATGCAGGTTCTTGGGATCCATGTGAACAGGTGGAAGCTGGACTTCAAGCTGGGCATGTACGTGATGGTGCTCTATGCCGTGTTCCTCTGCTTCTCCATCCTGATCGAGTACAATGTCTTCACCTTCGTCAACCTGCCCATGTGCATGGAGGAGCTATAGAGGTCTAGAGGATCATGTGGAGTTGTGGGAGGGGGAGGCAGCAGTAGTATCCTGGAGCCCCATCCAGGTAGCTTCCACTCCCTACCTCCACTCCCTCTACCCCTCCCTCCCTCCTCTCCATGTCAGCATCTGGAACTCACCCACACTTGGTCTTCCAACCAGGCAGCTTCTGCTTGGAACAAACATCAACAAAAACAACAAACAAAAGCAGAATAGAAATAGAGGTGCAATTACCATATTTTCCTTCTTCTTCATTGAGAGACCTCTGTTGTTGTTTTTTTTTCATATCTTATCATCATATGTTATCGGCCAAAACTGAGACTTTCTGCAACTCAATAGATAAGTGATGCAGCTGGACGGGGAACTTTCTGGGATGACGAACAAGCATTCAGATATTTCTTCGAGGCTTGGTCTTGAAGTCATGCCTATAACATTCTCTTTGATGTCTTTCCCAACACCACTCCTCTCCTCTTGCCAGTCTCTTCTCTTTTCCATGCCTTGACTACTCAATGCTTCTCTAGTCACCCCCTCCCTTTCTCCAGTCAGCCACTCTGTGCACACAGCGAAGGACCTCTCATCTCATGCTAGCTGAAGGCTCCTACATGTCCATACCCCATCAAAAAAAAGATTGCTCCAGCAAGCTGCATTATTTATACCTGTCTGAAGGAGGGCTAAAACATCGCCTTCCCTTTATTTCATTGTGCTGACAACGAGTAGGCTGAGCACCACATAGTCATATCATTCTCAAGAGTACAATATCATTCATTTCCCATAGCCACAGATTACAATGTAATCTGTCTTCCTCCCGAGAACTGGAAAATGCAGTTGTCAAATCTTCAAAGAGTGCTAACTGGTTTTGTGACATAATTCATATCTTTATGAAAGAGTGCTGTGGCATTACGTTATACATCTCATTAGGATATTATATTAAGCTTGCTTCCCTGAAGAGGGCTACTCTGTCTATCCATTTTGAGGAGCAGCACAGTATTGTTTTCTCTGAAGAACACTTCAGATAAACAAGACAGAAAAACACATCTCCAGTCACAACCCTCTAAAATACTCCAGCTACAGTCCTGTTTTCTCAAAGATGACAATGATGGACTATTCTGGGCTTATTTTCAACCTAACCTCTGTATGCAACATCAGACAAGCACTGACATTTTGCACAGAAGAGAGTGTTTTTTTATGTTTACTGAACATAAGTTAAACTTAAGTTAAACATAAGTTAAAGAAGTTAAACTCAGACATAAAGCTTAAATGGCGGATGCCTTTCAGAACCATGTCTGAAATGGCTCAAAAACAACAACCTGCATGAACAAACAAGTTTTAAGATGAAACAGATCCTGCAGTCTCTCAACAGAGTGGCTCTACTCTTGAAAAGAATCTTAAGGCTTCAGAGATAAGTTGCTAATACTTGTAATTGACATTTGAGAAATTAATGAAAGTGCTCTTTATAAATGTTTGTATTTATTTGTCGCTTCTAGCATCTGTCAATAGTACATTGTGCTTGCCAGTTAACTTCCCTTGTAAGTGAGCACCAAAAGATAGACTGAAGAAATTGTTTGCATGGTAATCAATAGTTATCTTTGGGTGTATCAGAAAGAGATTAGGTTGGAACGTGTTAATGTTTCTTTAAGTTGTTGATACCCAAGTGGCCCAGGGTACATGCACGATATCTCGCATATCTCTCATTGGGTGGAAACAAAAGCTCTCAGCAGGGTCAAAACCCCTTTGAATCAGGTTTGGTGTCGAGCGGTGATGAGTAAATAGAACTGGCAAGTCCTGCCAGAGACAGCAGAGAGTGTCACAAAACATTATCTGTGAGCTTCCAAATGCAGACTCCCATGTGAATCTTTGCCCATGACGCACGCTGGCTTAGTGGAATGCAAGCTGCTTAGTAATCGCTCTGAAAATGTTGCTCAATTAAATCTTTAAAAAAAAAAAAATTAGAGTTGATCTCCACAATGCGCTGTCTTGGTTAGCTGACTGATGAAGTGAGCATGTTATCTGAGTTTATTTAAACACACACACACACACACACTACTGGTTTTACAATAACTGCAGGGACAGGCCTACAAATGCATATTAATTCACCTGTTTCCTATGCATATGAAATTACACTGAAGTTGAAACACAGAAAGCACAAAGCAGCTGTCTGCTGTAGCTGCCACTATGCTAATGCCAA
The DNA here is from genome assembly GCA_015244755.2 of Tenualosa ilisha. Lineage (NCBI taxonomy): Eukaryota > Metazoa > Chordata > Actinopteri > Clupeiformes > Clupeidae > Tenualosa > Tenualosa ilisha. Next base: position 5,672,156 of record PYXC01000362.1, on the reverse strand, counting down.
TGTTTTACTTACCTCTCCTTGACACGCTGTTTCCTCATGGACCGGCAATTCAGCCAACCACAGTTTAAGAAGTGAATCTGCTTTTTTGGTGAAATTTCTAAAACAGTTTTGGTCAGGTAACACAATCAGTGATGTGAAATTGATGACTTTAACTTTTGTCAAGCACACACACTGTAAATTGGGCTTATTGGATTTTGAGACTTGTAATGATCCTTGTAAAGGACCATCAACCACTTGTGAATTCACCATGTTTGTCTTAAGAGTACAAGTGAGACACACTAGTTGTACCTCTGGGCATCTACCATATAATCCACCGAAGAGAACAACAGAAACTGCACTAACAACCTCAACTTGAGAGTACAACAGAATCACCCAAAAGTGGAAAAAGATGCACTATTATCATCCTTCATCGGAAACCAACCGAAAATGCCCCATTTTATATCGAGATTGTGCCGCTTCCTCAATATTGCAAGTACACATTGGAGGTTCGATTGTCAGAGATGTTGCTTTCTCTGGGATAGGATAGTCAGGATGGAGCAATCGCATGGGCTGACATGGACCAATTTTCATTCTGTCACCTTGAAACCCAACATGTGGACAATCATACAATGCCTCCTCTGATCATGTGACCCACGGCTTTCCCAGGATTCCTCTTTCATCCCCTTTCATTCTTTGCCGTTAGAGTGTGTTCGACATACAGGAATGCTGCTTTGCTCCAATGTCTCAGTCGAAAAGATTTTATGCAAATGTTGTTTTTCTTCTGTTCTTTTCCCTGTGGATACCCAATGTGACATGGACATGTTGCACTTTATCAACGTGTGGACACTTCTAAAAGAGTTCTTTTTATTTTTTAAAAGGGTGTGGGACAGTCCAAGCCCTTTCACTGTGCAATAAATGAGACAACAATGATGAAGAGTATTGTGATCTGCATGGGAGTTGCGCACAAAATGGTTTTGTCGTGATCCAAAATAAGGAGAATCGTCCGTGGAAGGAAAACATTAACTTGGCACCAAGAGTGTCATCTACAGAAAGACCTACACATGAAATGTGACGTTTTCTTTGCCACTTGTCAGTCTAGTCTTTGCTCTCACAAGCTTGGAAGGAAAAAAAAGTGATGAGCACAGAATGAGGTGCATGGGTTTGTATGAGATTCTCTATGCTCTTGTGATGTCTATTTTTATGGAGTCTTGTTTGCTCGTCGGTTCTCTCCGCCACTTCAGTGTCCCAACACGCCTAATGCATACAGTACTTCGTCAGATTTCCAGTCAGTGTAGAAAGCTGTGGAGATTGAGATTGAGATTGATGGAGAATGCATAAACATTTTAGAGGAGTGCACTGCCCCCTGGTGTTTGAACGAGTAATTCCATCACAAACTCCATGTTTGTTGCCTTGGGCATTTCTTCTGAAAAACCAACACAAAAAAGACATTTGGGGACTAAAGCTTTTATTCAGTAATGTAAATGTTACAAGAAGTTACAAGAACTGTTTAATGTGTACAGACAACAAACTGTTTAAACTAACCGTGTTGTACAAATGGACAAATGGACACTCACTCTGAAACAGTGCTTCCATCCCTTGTGGAGTGAGTGCACAACTCCCAATAACCCTCGGTGTTCTGCGGTGTGTCTTCTAGTTCTTCATTTTGTCTTTCATGTCACACTCTTGCCCAGGATCATTTGTGGTGTTTGCAAAGCCTGCATAACCTGAAAACAGAAGCCATTTTCTCAAGGCAGGGGTGGGGGGAGTCATCTAAGCCCTGCCTACAGCAAACCTCCTAAAACTGGCAGCTACAAGTCAACTTCTGGGCACTTTTTGAAATTCTTCATTCACTCACTTGGTTTTGACTTTGTTTTTGTTTCGTTTTGTTTTGATTTGTTTTGTTTTCTTGAAGCTGTTGTTGGGGGTGCGACAGGGTGTCAGTATCAGTGTTGTGTCAGTGAGTAAGTAACCTGTTGGTGTGCAGTTTTGAGCAGTGCTGTCGCTATTGTGTAGGAAGACTATTGAAGTGTCACTGTATTAAATGTATACTGTATGTATATATACAAAAATATATATAAGTATAAATATAAAGATGATATGTATTTCCATATTTTTCCACAATGAGAGAGGAGTGATGTTTGGCCCAGACTGTTCAACGTACATACCTTCAGATACAAAACACACATGTTCACAACCGCCCCCCACACGCACACACGCACACACACACACACACACACACACACACACACACACACACAGTGCATCTCACTCAGATGTATCTGTGTTCTCCAACGTGGAGCTGGAGGATTTTGTTGAGTGAAAAACTGGGCACCTTGTATGACTGATGTGGAAGTTTTTTTTTTTTTCCCTGTTTGTTTACATCCTGTGCAAACATAAACAGTGAAACTAATGATGGCTCACTGGAATTCACAGACAAGCCAGCTAACAGTGAGCCAACAGTGACAGCAGAGAGTCCTCCCCATGCTTGTGCCTAGGAGGTGGCAGAACATCTTTCCCTGAGACTGCAGTGTTTTTAACGCTTGAGTCAGTTTCATTGTCAGCTTGCACAGCAAACAACTGGGAGATAATGGAAAAGACAGAACGGCTCTATGTAGTCTTTATATGTTGGGATCACTGGGTATCTGTAGAGTGACATGGGGAAGGAACTTAAAAAAAAAAAAGCCATGTCTTCATTACACTAAGTGTCTGATTGGATCAAAGGTTCTCCAATTGTCATCACAAGTTAATGGAATAAATCACACATTCTATGAGTCTGACCTTTGGCTGTATGGTTCCTTGGCAGTAACAGGACAGAAATAAACATCTGAATGACCATCAGTTCAATAATGTTACTTCACTGATGTTACAAGTACAGCAAAGGGATGCATTAATGAAATATATTTTGTGAATAATGGAACATCATCAGTTCCTCATTTTCATTTTGTTTATGTTATTTTTATGGTACTTCATTTATGTATAAGGCTGTCTTTGTTGTACAATTTTGTGCTGATGCACACATTCAGTCCAGAATTAGACACATGCAACATCTCATTAATCATTTAAAATATGGCCAAATCTGCAGAGGTGGTTTTGTATATAGAATCAGATGTTCTTTATCATTTTGCAATTGACTTAAAAATCCTTTTTTTTCTGTGCCATGACGATGATTATTATTATTATGACTCTTACAATAAATATTACTATAAGATTATTATTGTTGATTATTGTAAATGTTAGATTTCATGATTAGTTTTGAATTGTTAGTTGGGTATTTTTATAGATGTATACAAGTATTTTTCAAAGCTGAACAGTGAGCCTCGTGAAATGACTCAATTATTGTTTGATCCCCTCAGGGGAGAGAGTCAAAAATGAGGTCACTTTGTGTTGCCAGTGGCGATAAACTCTGAAGTTGACTAGCAGTCCTGTCTTGTTTCTGTCTGCACCTGAATTGATTTCCACCTTATACCTCTTCAGAAGAGACACTTTAAAGCTGAAAAACAAAAACATTGTTGCTCTAAGCTTGACTGCATTGCACAACTTGCATGAAGACGCACACTCACACAGAGAGACTCAAGCACACGTACACACACACACAGCCCTGTCATAATCAACACTCTCTCACAAAATCTCTTGGACACATACATCCAGAGAAAAATATGCTTAGACTGAATGTGACCTCATGCACTGTGAGAGGAACACTTTGCGGGATACTTCTCAAAAAAAAAAAAAAAAACAGTGAAAAAGGCAAAGGACTTTGTGATGTGTGACATTTTAACTCAAAGACATTGGTGTGTAACTTGAATGTATTGTCTTGCTATCAATGGATGTATCCAACCAATGCATTTTACTGTAAAGCAATAATATGAAGATGATAATGATGTAAATTGATATTTGAATAATAAAAATATATATGGAGAACACATAATAGACCTAAAGATGTGAAACACTACTTGGTGACAGTCTTTTATTTTACCCTGTTTTTAAATCTAAGAAAAAAAGTGCACTGGAAATGCACCCCCTGCACTGGACACAGTTAATGCAGAATGAAATACTAATATAGATTATTTCATCCTATTATAGACTTTATAGTGCTGAGTGTGGTTTGATTAGAGAAATGCGTTCAGTCACTGCATCCTCACCTTAATAGCCTTCCACAATGAACAATAAATCGGGCTCGACTGGTCATGGTAGAAGCGGATGAAACCACGCAGGATATGATAGGGGGTTTCAATTATTGAAAAACAATTATTTTTATGTGTCTGCGCAGATCATTAATTTCAAGTCGTTTTGTCACGAAATATTAAAACACATTATTTAATACTACCCGATGTCTAAGCCATGAGTCAGATGATAAAACGAAAGCGGATTGAGGTGTTTGTCGCAATGTAGCCTTCCTTGACGCTTACAACAGGATACTCCTCCCACATTCAAAAATGTTCAGTCTAGCCTTTCCCTTCGGACGTTTGCTGTCTCAAGCAAAGTTTTATAAATGTGTCACGCAAACAGGCCTACGCATGAATTCAGGTAAATACACAACGTACCCTCCAGAACGCACATATTCCATACAAACGTCTTCAATATTGTTTTGCTAACGGCTAATATGGAGAGCACGGCAGACTACTGCTGGTGTCTTCACTTGCTACGCTCGAGCACAAACCGAGGCTCGTGATCATGCTGTTACCTGGCCAGGGGACACGCTGTCGAAAGTAGCTGTCACACCGAAGTCAACCGGCTAGAAATAAGTAATGCATTATCTATTCATATTGCTTTGTCCTAGCCTACTGTCATATAAAAATTAACTCAGCCACCAGTGATTAAAACTGAAAGTAGCCTAAGCTGTAGGTGACTCTCGGAGCACTTTACCAAAGAATAAGTAGGAAGGCTATGTCACTGACCAAGAGCTTAACACCAGCTGCGCTTCGGAGCATTATTAGGGAGCGCACACAGGCACTCGAAAACACGTCAGGCATTGCTGCAGGTAAATCCGCTGCCCACCCACTTTTTATCTTAAGTTATTTCGTGGTGTGACAAAGTTATACCATGACAATAGTCTGAGCCCCTTTACTTTTAATTGAGAGAAGATGAGAATTCCTATATTGATTTGTTTTTCACTTTAGGAAGACATATGAACTTTGTAGTTAGCCTGTTTGCCTATTTTACCCTGTTGCGATCTATAAAACTATGAAGACCTGTTAGTATAAGGCTGTAACTGACAGTATGCCTGATTTAACCCTTCTGTTGTGTTCATTTTATGGTTACAACTTTGGTGTTCCGGTCAGAAATGACTGGAGAGTTTTTAACTTGACATAATAGATATGATTATCATCAGATTTTGTGATGGACTTCGTAATCAACATATGCTCTCTAGAATATTACACATTTTTAATTTTCGTGTAGAGATTATGGCCTGTAGGCCTCACTGAACGAAGCCTCGGAGTCACGGAGTCCCATGACTATCCACCATTTTTGAGAGGGAATAAAGGTTATTTTAGCTACATTTGACCTTAACAAAACAGGAGGGCTGAATGATTTGTGAATGAAAATGGTTGTAAAAGTAGGCTCAACCATTGGGTGTAACACTGTACCTTCATGTTTTAAAATTTTCTTGATTTCTTCCTCTTTCTTCATACCCTCCATAACGCACATATTCCATGCAATAATTATCTTCCTATAATTCATGTATAGTGGTAATCATTTGTACTGCTACCACCAACACAAGACATATAGAAACAGATTCATGTGGCATTACTGTATGTAATTCTTTATTTCTCACAGGGATCCTGCAAGCCAATGTTGTCATCTTGCACAAAGACCTGGCGGATGATTTTGAGCTGTTCTGTCGTGCCAATGGCAGCCCTCTACCACTCCTCTACCGGAGCCAGGCTGGAGAATGGGGATGTCCTCCCTTGGCTGCCATTTCAGACATTCGGTAATGTTCAGGAGCAACAGAGGATGTTGTGGCCTGTCTATGTATGTATGTATATGTATGTAGCTGTCTAAATAAACCTACAATCATGCCGGTGTATTTGGTTAGCCATGCACCTGTTTTACCTCAGTTTCTTGAAAAGTGATATTGTCTATTGCTCTGCCAATGCAGAAATTCTACATTTGCATGTCACCAGATTTATATACAGTGAATGCTCTGACAGCTATACCTTCTCTCAGGTATGTCTGATTTCTACCTTGATGGGATGGCTGTGCTAACTTCCTTTGCCACAGAATTGATAGTATCACAGGACAAAGGAAGAAGTTAAAAAAGCTGAACAGTTTCTATAACATGCATTTCAAATTATGACACGCTCCCTGTCAACCCCACAGAACCGACTGTCCCCAGTACTGTGTGTTTGAAAATGGAGTATTGACAAGCAAGGTGGCCGACCTGCTGGCCTATACCACACAGATGCAGGACATGGTGAGCTTCTACCTGGGCTGCAGCTTCAGCTTCGAGAGTGCCCTGGAGAAGGCTGGCGTGCCTGTGCGCAATGTGGAGCAAGGCAAAAACATCAGCATGTTCAGAGTGAGTGAGTGTTCCACCATGTCATTTCGACTGTGATGTGTGTGGATAAACCACCCTTACCAATGACCTTACCAGTAATAAAGGGTGCATAGCACACAGATGGCTAGAATTGCTCTATTCTCTATTACTACAAGCAAAGTTATTTCATCTGTGTAGGAATAGAGTGTTCTATAACAGATGTTGCGTTAACACTTTCTATGAATTCATAAAGCATTATAAATGCATTCATAAAGGGTTATAATGTTTTCATAATGCTTTATAACTGCTGACATTAGTATTCATAACTGTTTATACATTCTAATGACTGTACTCATAAGGCCTTATAATGTTATCATATAAGTGTTAGAAAATATAGATTCTTTGGCCTTTTATTGATGCTAGAGAAACATTCCACTTTACTTATTGTCTTTAATGGTGCCTTATTGATTTTCATGAGTAATTATGTCTTTATCTCACTGTACTGTATGTATTGAGCACTTCATTATTTGCCATGAGGAACTGGACATATAAAAAGACAACAAGCTGAAGCTTTATAATGCTTTGTGACTCATTAAGGCTTATATGATAACATTATAATGCCTTATGAGTACAATCATTAGAATGTATGAACACCTATGAACACTATTGTCATTGGTTATAAGGCTTTATGAATGTGTTATAACCCTTTATGAATGTGTTGGTAATACTTTATGAATACTGGGCTCATAGAAGGTGTTACAGATGTTGCATTTTTTATAGTTATTTCCAGCAACTACCAGCAAGGGCACTGCAGATAAATATATTCATGTTTTATGTTTGCTTTTCTTCACTAAAGGCAGTAGTATTTATTTCAGTAGTAATATTTCAGGTGTTACCTGCTAATTCATTTTGCTATGTCACAGCCAGATTTGCCTTATCTGCAGCAGCATGTGGGCATGCTCATACAAAGCGTGTCTGCAAAAACATGCAAGTAAATGAAAACAAATTTCATCACACAATAGATATTTAATCTGTTTAGAGGTGTTTCGTGAATGCAGGTGCATGTGCAAGACGTAATGTAAATGAAACAATAAATGCACTGCCCTCTTTGACCTGTATAAGGTAATAAAAAATGTCTGTATGGTATATCCTGAACATCAAAACAAGTCCAGTTCATGGTGTGAATTTTATTTATTTTTGTACATTTATTTATTTTTATACATTTATATTTTTATATGTAAATTTAGATCTTATTGGTTCAATCAGTCAGTCAGTCAAGCAACCACTAAACTGAATGAGTTTACTGAAGGAGCTGGTCTTGATATTCCACAGACTGCGCGGTCCTGTCAAAGAGTTGGTGGCTTTCAGTGCCCTCTTGTGGTGACAATGAGACCCGTGCCACTGGACAAACTGGATACTGTGGCTCAGTGTACGCACCTGATCCCACAGGCTCATGGAGGGCCTGTCCACATAGGAGATCCAGGTATCCCACAAACCCATGCACTGGCTTCTAAGTCTAAAGCTGTAATTTTACATTGAGTGTAGAGGTTATCTTCCGTGCACAAGGTTCTTCTCTTCTCCTATACAGTTGTGTGTGTTGAAACTTTGTTCAGTATATTGGCTGTTGCACAAGATGCCGTGGCTACCCACATATTTGTCAACTTCTTACCCCACCCTACCCTCATACCATCTGACCCCATAGCGATGCTCGGTATCCAGGATTTGTCCCGGCCAGAGTACGGTGACCCAGTGGAGTCTCACTCAGGAGACGTGCCTGTGTTTTGGGCCTGTGGCGTGACCGGCATCGAGGCAGTGCAGAGCAGCAGTGAGTGCTTTATGATGACAATGCAAGATGGATAGACAAACATAAAAAGTGACCTTTGTCATTTTAGTCAAAGGTAGATTGTTCCCTTGACTTAAATGTTCATTGGTCCAGGCCAGTAGTTTTTTATTTATTGCATTGCATTAGTGGCCAAAATCAATGGTTAGTATAAAGGGTCATTGGTCAAAACGCTTGTCAAGTAAGTCATTTTATCTTCAATCTATTTTAATCTCCCTTATTATTTTTAACAGTGTGCAAGTTTACTGATGTTTCAAAGATCTGATTGATTTGCAGGACAAGAGGACATTGGAACTGTGATGTTTAAAACAAAGAAAAATAACATGGCAATTAGTGTTTATTACTGATCTCAAACAGGCTTAGTAATTTATGTGATGTGTTTAATAACTGCACAGTACTCAAGCGATGATGTATGTGGTGATCAATGGTGTGTAATGGACCCTGTCTTGATTGGATGCTATCTGTCTCTGTCAGAGCCTGCCCTAGCCTTCACTCACTCCCCAGGCTGCATGTTTGTGACTGATAAAGAGGACTCCACCACTTCCCTGCTCACAGTCAAAGCCTCTGAGTGCCCTGTGACCTTTGGCATTTCCCAGAATCCCTTGCACTTCAGCATGGCCTCCAAGGCCACTGTGCAGCAAATTAGACAGCTGGAGGAGATTGCTGTGGAAGATCCTGGTAGGCATGCATGCTGTTTGACTGGAAATAATGGGATTGATCTTTTACCGTCGTCCTTGGAAACAGTACTGACACATTTTCTGGAGGCAGTAGGCTGGCCAATTTCTTCTTTGTTTTAGCTCGATACAGTCTGTTTCTCACCTTTAGCCTCTCAGCCAAGGTTAGACTGTTAATGGAAAACATAGGCCATATTTTCTACAAATGCCTGCCTGTGCTCTGAAGTGTCAAGTACTAACAGTAGGGTGATGTGTCATAGGATAAACTAGTAAAGAGCACACAGTATCTCTGAGCTTGAGAGTACCTTGAAGACTGCTGAAAATGAGATAAATTATGTTATAAGAAAAAATACAAGAAAATACGCAGAAAATATGATAACTTGTTGCATGCCTTTGCCCTTCACAACCAATGAAGTCATTGCTAATGCCTTGCAGTGTCAATAGTCACCCAAGCAGAACACAGCAGAACTTACACCTTTTCTTAGGAGAATCATAGTTTTTGTTGAACTAATAATAGAATCTAAGTAATAGATCAGGTTAGAACAAACCTCTCATACTCTACTTCCATACATCAGGATTCATCCCACCATCACTCGTTGGGGCTGGTTGAACCCCCTTATGTGTTGGTTGCTGTTTTTGCAGGCCAGCGGGGTATAAGAGTGCTGTTTGTCCGGGACGAGCTGGTCAGGTCGTGCTTGGCCCTCTCGCATGCCTCCTCCGTGCTCATCACCACTGGCTTCCCCACCCATTACATGCATGACCCCCCCGAGGAGACGGACGGCCCACCTGGCGCCATCGCCATGGCTGCCATGCTCCAGGCCCTGGGTAAGAGAGTTGCCGTGGTGACGGATCAGCGAGCCCTGGACATGAACCGAAAGATTGTGCAGGATGCCATAGAGAAAGGTAGGGAGTCTCAAACAGGTAAACTGTGAACATACCAGTACAGAAACAACAACAAAACAAGCATCACATTAATAAAAATTCCCTCAACATTCCTTCAACAAGACTTGTGGTCATAGAGATAACGATATCTATACTGATACATTTTGTTTGATTGATTGGTGGTCTTTTAATTCATCATTCATTACAGTGCATAATGAAAGTGAATAAGATTTCACTGTGCAGACGGACTGAACAATGTTCACAGATCTGTAGAAAGTATGAGTACTGTGTGTACTAACTTTAACAATGATTCACATGATTTTGTGTTTCATAACAGTTCAGCATTACAAAACTGTTTATGATTATACAGCACCTCTGAAAAATAGAACAAGGGTAGTTGCGAAAGAATTCATGCATGTGTCGATGTCCGTTTGGTCAGTCAGTTCATTGCACAGCATGATAATATACTATCACACAACTGCATCCTGTTACCCTTTTAATACTCCTATCTCTTCACAGCAGAGACAACTAACAAACGACCAACCAACATTCAGTGCTTCCCTTTTGCAACGTTTGTGTGTGTTATTCAGATTTACCAGGACTGTATGTTTTGCAGGACTGTATGTTTTATGTTTATGTCCATTTTCAGTTCATGTATGTTCAATATTTAGTGTACATCCAGTTTAGTCGTACAACAGTTAACCCAGTATAGGCAAGACAGTCTACCCTGTATAGAAAGTGACCTTTCCCCCCTTCCTCTCTAGGTGTATTAAAGACAGCAGTCCCCTTGCTCAGCTTCCAAAACACAGGGCCAGATGCAGCCATTCACTTCCTGTGTCATAATGGAGACACTAAGAAACCCAGGTGATGTCAACAGAAAAGGAATTTTGCAATGACTAATGACCTAGCTACCTAAAATGTTTCAACATCCCCCTCACCCCAGGGCTACACTGGGTTTGTTGCTTTTGCATCACATCAACATTATTTTAGAAGACTGGTCTAGTTTTTCCAAATGTGTCCAGCACTCTGGTGTCTGGTATAGCAAATTCCATTGATTTTGGTGGAAGGTAATTGTTGTGGCATACACAGTGCCTCAGTAATGCATAGCCCCCCTGTAACTGGCACTGCTAGGTCCTGCCAGTTGATCATGTGCAAAATAGTCAGCACTGTTGTGTAGTGAAAGGTTTCTTTCATTATTCCAGTGTGTCCCTATATACCCTGTTCACTAAACTGCATTACTTGTGTTGAATTGCACAAGAACAAATAACATTGCTCATTATCCCATACAAACGGTATTAGTCATAGTGAATCATAAGGGTGTTTTGAATGTGACGTGTATAAGTCAAGCACAGATGAGTAGATGACTAAGACTGCTGATTTCCACATACATTCCACATACACCTACCTTTACCTCTTAGGTATGACCACTTGGTGGCAATAGAGCGCAGTGGCAGGGCATCTGACGGGAACTACTACAACATGCGGATGATGAACATCAAGCACTTGGTGGATCCCATTGATGACCTCTTCATTGCTGCCAGCTCCATCCCTGGCATTTCTACAACAGGTAGACATGTTTATTGGAGCAAAATACATTTGTGCTCTTCTGAAATGTTTGCTATTTCTTCATTGCAATTGGACTGATTACAAATGTGTTTTGTTTGAGTGTTGAAAGATGATGCAGACTCAGTGTTCATTCCCCAAGTTTAATAAATGAGTCAGAGATAATGTATAGTACACAGTATGTTTTGTGTGTCTGTGTGTGTGTGTGTGTGTGTGTGTGTGTGTGTGTGTGTGTGTGTGTGTGTGTGTGTGTGTGTGTGTGTGCAAATGAGAGAAAGAGAGAGAGAGATGTAGGAGTCCACCTCCCTCTTTACAGCCAGTAGCAATAAATGTCTTATATAGTCCCCTCCACACTCCCAGAATTAGATCATCACTCACACTGAAAGTATAATGACATTCAAGTCCATTTAACAACACTGGTTTCTAGTTGCATCTGGTGGAGTAATGATTTAGAATATAGATTACATTAATTGGATGTTTGTTTGTGTGTGTGTGTGTGCGCTTGTGTGCGTGCCCCTGTACTGATGCAAAACAGGCATAGGCGATGGAGGCAATGAGTTGGGCATGGGTAAAGTGAAGGATCTTGTGAAAGCCCACATGCCTAACGGGAGCGTGATTGCCTGTGATGTGCCCGCTGACTTCGCCATAACCACGGGTAAGACCAGCCACTTTTCGACATTTCGTTTGTCGATAAAAAGCACTACTTGTGTGTGGTTTGAAACACTGAAGCACTGTGCAGAGAAGGAGCAAGAAAGAAGAGGAACTTCTTCCTCTGTAAATAGCAAAACCCTTTTGCATATTTCCTCCTGCATATTTCCTTAGACTAGTTAGGCATGTAATTTTTTTATTTTTTTTGTAGGTCGAAGAACGTTCAATATATCTTTTATCGTCGATGGATACCAACATGTACTTTATTTGTTTATTATGTTATTCATGAGGCTGATACATAATTTAGTGACTAACAAATGGACTGACATTCAAGCTGTCGGATATTATGCCCAAGCTGCAGGGAACTGCCATTGCAATGTAGCACCATGATATATCCATTCATCTTGTGCGCTAGTGGCTTTTAACGTCATGGTTCTGTGTATGGAAGTCAAGAGCAGAGGGATTTACTTTCAAGCAAGTGCAATATTAGCAGGTCTGGGAGTTTAGCCTGCTGTGTTGTGTCGAGAGCAGCCGTGCTGTCTGTGTGATGAAATGAAAGGCGGCACATGACTAGGCCTTGTGGGACCCAGTCTGTCCTTTGGATGCTGCCACCGAGACACTCAGAGGCCATGACTCAGTGTATGACCGTCACACACCCTCTCACTCTCTGACACATGCGCACACACACAGAGAGTCACACAGCCACAGACAGGCATACATGCCCACACAAGCATGTGTAGACACACACACACACACACACATTTGAGTAAACTCACGCACACACAGTCACAAACACACACACACACACACACGCATTCACACGCACTCAACCATATACAGACACACACACACACATACGTACGTACGTACATACTCACATCTTCCCACACATACACCACAACAGAGGAGCTGATGGCAGAATGTCTCTGGTGGGTTTTCACATCACGCCCGTGCTGATTGCCAAGTCATGCTGCTGTTGCTGCTGCTGCATTTGGCCAACAGCGCTCGTGAAATTGAAAGGACCTCAGCGCTGACCCCCTCTGGAGACGCGTGGGTCCCTTTCTTCGTCACTGTCCCGCGGCCCGCCTGACCTTCAGCTCCAGATGCTGATGACACCCCCACCCCCAAACCCTGCCTCTCAATCCAATAAACACAAACACCAAGGGATGAGATTCAGATGATTAATGTTCTACTTTCCATTTCTTGCTCTCTCCCTCTCTCCCTCCTTCTCTCTCCCTCCTTCTCTCTCTTTTCCTCTTTTCTCCCCAGCTACTGATATCTGATTATTTTAAACCTAGACTGTCAGAGGAGAGGATCTGTTCCCATAAGCCCGAGCGCTTGACACTTGCAGAATTATGTTTGTTTTAAAAATTTATATTTTTCTCAGCTGTGTAGCTATAACTCCTGGGTCAGTGACCTGTGATACTGTATACATACAGAACCTTTAATGGCAAGACTGAAATATTTCCCTTGTCCCAACTTTAGATTTAAATGGCTGTTCCCATGCTCTAGAGATACACTGCAAATCGTTCCAGCAAAGGCCATATTTAACAAATTCAAGAGACAGACAAAACTGTAGTGCACAGACAAAGCAAACTATATAAAGCTTCTTGAAAATGTACCAGAAACGTCTATGGTCCTGTCCAACTTTAAAATGGATTTTTTTCCCTTTCTTTGTTTCTTTCAAATGGCGCCTAGTCATAGCAAGGCATGTCACTGTAAAGACAGACAAACTATTGCTAGGAAGAGACTTTTTTGACCTAGTGGTTAGTCCTGGAGATCATTCTATTGTGTTTTGCATTCACAAGCACTAATCAAAAGACCAAGACCTATTTGCCATTCAGAGTGCACTAATCAGCAATGCTAGTTTGAACAGGTAGCCTGTAGCAGCTCTGGTGTATTTTTCCTCAGTGCTTGCCTGTTCCTGCTGTAGGTGTATCTAACTGGGGAGGCTATGCGGTCGCTTGTGGTCTGTTTCTTCTGAATTGCTGTCCTATTCACTGGCGTTACCTGCAATGTGGTCTGGGCCAGCCCCCCACTGCTCAGGACAAGCAGATCTGGGCCAACAGCTTGCCTACTGTGGAAAAGGTGAGTCACCTAGAAGATTCATGACACAGTAAGCTTTTGAGATCTATCAAAGTGTATGATTATATTTATTACTTGCAGATGTGCACCTTAAAAACATTTGAAATAAAGTTGAACCATATTTTAAACAATAATTTAATTGATCAATTAATTAATTGATCAATTTAATTGATCAATTAATTCATTCTAATTGTATTTTTTGATTAAGTGAGATTGTCTTTCCTGTAATGAGGACAGTGCTAATTTATTTTGTTTGACAGACAGACAGGCTGTGATGAGCGATTAGTTTATCTGTCTTCATGAGTCTGTGTCCTCAGTACCAGATGATGCACCAGCTGGAGAGTTGAAACCCATCTTGTCAGCTTGTTTTCAACCCAAAAGACAAATATACACCACACACATCTGTATGTAAACTGTGGGTCTTGTAGAGAATAAATGCTGTGTGGATGTGTGGCCCGAAATGACACAAATGAGACCAGAAGACCTATATTTTAGTGAAGCGCAGTAAGTGCTGATTTAGCGCTGACAGCGCTTTCATCTTTAGTCCGGCGTAGCTTGGCAGACACCGCAAACCTTATGTGTGTGGGGTGGGACACATGCAAACATCCACAGCTGGAAAGAATCCCCCCGATGGGACATTTAATCTGCCCTCTGTGGTCAGCAGCAAGCCCAGGGGTCCCAACGTGAGGAGCTTAGCCAAGGCCTGGAGCCGTAAGCAGGTCAACACAGGGAAGGAGCTGTGGAGGCTGAGCATCAACAAATCAACCCTACGACGTTTTTCTCTTGCGCTAGCGGTTAGCTCCAGAGCCACTTCAGAGTCCCCTCAAACCAAGCTATGTAATCAGTGTCGCCGCTAAAGGCGGACAGAGCAGGGGTCACTGCAGCCCAGCAGATGAAATGAAATGAAATTGAAACTGGGAAAAGAGCTTAGATGTGTAGGATAATTGCTACCGTAAGTTGTCTCTCTGCTGCCAGACTAAAAATGAGAATATTTTACCATTATAACTATATACTGTACTTATATGTTTCTGACTCAAACTGAAAAGTTTTCAAATCTGTCAACTGAAACATTCATTGGATAACAGATGGAACATTTACAGACAGATTTATGGTACTCAGGAGATCTAGTGAAAAAGATCATTATTTGGAGATCCACAGCGGAAGTCCCTTGAGCCAGTCGTAGCTGGAATAGATTATGGTTTATGGTTTACTTCTGGTACAACAGTTGAATCAGACCAACACACACTGTAAACAATATACATAAATGCACAGTACACTGAACAGCACTTTCTCACCAGCTGTAAAAAAGCATAATGAATTTTTGTGTGTGTGTGCCTACAGGAGGAAGAGCTTCTGTCCGTCCTTGTGAAGTACGGTGTGCGCAGCGGCAAGACGGGTAACCTGGGTCTGGAGGTGGATGGCTTGACCTTTTACCCTATACACTCTGACCTCATCAGGCGCCTGAGAGAGGTCACTATGTCTGCCCCTTAGTGATGTCACTAGCCATGTACAGTAGCCAGTAGACTGGAAAATTGGCAGTGCTAAAGTCCTGGGGTCAGTTCCTACCATGCTTATAGAGACATGCTAGAACCATTAGCATCTTGCTGATTTTCTTCAAAGTTAGCCAGCCTTGGAATCCACTTAGTGCCAAATGCATATGGAAAATTGTTGGCTGATGTGGAGGGGCACTCTGTTTGGAAGCATTATGATTGGTCAGAAATCGAGACTGTGAAATTTCAGTTGTTGATTTCAGAGGAAAGAAGTGACAAAGGTACAGTTTGATTTTAACAGAACATCCGCTTTCTTTACACATAAATATTGCTTATAGCACTGTCTGGAATTGAAGGGCATGGCAAATCACTGATTGCACGCCTCTGCAATATCATAATCATACAACACCTGCTTTGTATAGTTTTGAGGTTATGATTTTCGTGCAAGCAAGAACAACCCTATATTTGTTATCACAAAGACAAATCAAACCCAAATGTGCCAAAAAAAAAACAATACTTCTGTCTTCTCCCAGGTTGCAAATATAGCAGCTTTCCTGCATGTGTTTTTTTGATGAACTTTTTTGGCACATTTTGAAATGATAAAAAAATAAGTAAATGTAAGAACATCTATTTCCATAGTGATGTAAATGTTTGCACATCAGTGCAAGCAGCACTGTGTAGTGAGAGAAGATCCTTCAATGTGTGTGCACAATAACTGACGCATTACTCATTCGCCAGGACTTTCCAGTCAGAGCTAAGGTACTAGCTCTTCAGGACAGATTTATGTTGACTTCCTAAGGGTTCTGAAGTATGACTAGTACCCAAGAGCACACCGAAATTTCAGAGCCAGGTGTTTGAAAGTGAGATTTAGGTGAACGCAAAAGAACATATTTCCAACATGCAAGATATTGTAAGATCAGCATACTTTGGCTCATAGTGCACTCTCACTCTCTCGATCTCCCTCTCTTTCATTCACTTCTACAGAGCTATGTGTCAAGGACATTTTATTCACTCTCACCACTCCCAGGTCAGGACAGAACGTAGCTGCCAGTTGAGGTTTTAGGCTGAGTTTTTCAGCGATAAACATTTATGTTCCACTGACGAGTAAAAGCAGCAGTGTAAACATCTAGCTGGAAGACTGAGGAGGATGAGTGAGAAGGATGAGAATAGGCAGAGTTGGTTGTACCTGCCAACACTCATTCTTTCAGTAAGAGTGCTTGTATTTTCGAGGCATTTCGTCTTACTTGGGAATCTTCAGGTGATAAGTATCTGTGCCGCACCAACACTCTCGTACTAACAAACACAAGCTGTTGTAACTTATGTGAGACATCTTCCTGTGTGTTCATTTTATCTCATTTTACTTTTTGAACTCTTCACTCCTAACTTTGTACTCCTCAATGTGTTACACTGCATTTTGTCAGTTGGTCAAGTATTTCATAATTGCGCAGATACTTGGAAGACTTATTAAGAGCCTAATAAATCTCTTATCATGTTTAATATCAGTGCAAAATTATGTAATGTGCTTAGCCCATCCGGCTGTTTTTCTTTCACTGAAATAGGTTGATATTACTCATGACCTTCTCTAATGAAGCTCCCTTCTGTCCGACCAAACCAAACCAAAGTTCGACCAAACCAAACATCAGCTAGGTCCGTGGAGAGCTCCTTTGGTTTCAAGTCAAATAAATTATTCTCTTTTCATTAGCCTGCTACTACACCTGAGAACATTTTGGGGCTTCCATACTTACAACATGGATATGGCACTTGGCCGATAAAATAAACACTCTCCATCCACTAGAGTCTACACACCATCAAAACAGGAAGAAGAGACACACACACATACTTCAGGATGTGGGCTGTGCTTGTGTCAAAGTCTGGTATCTGTCTAATAGAATACCTAACTCAACCTAAGTTACCTTAACCTAACCTATTTACACTAGACAACTGAACCCAGCATTCATAAGGCATTATGAGAACATTTAAACATGAGTAACTATTGACATGATTATTAATAACTATTTATGCATTCTCATGACTATTTTAAGTCTTCACAACTTGAAATGTCATAAAGTATTATAAAGCGTCATTGACCTTTTTATACTGGGAAACATACCATGGTAACACTTTCTATGAACCCAATATTCATAAAGCATTATAAATGCATTCATAAAGGGCTGTATAACTGCTTTATAATTAACTACATTAGTATTTACAGTTTATACATTCAGCTGTGCTATACTCACGGTATAGTATAGCCTCTTGTGGCTTATTGCTCAAGTATAAACCTTTACAACTGTGTCACAAAGCCTTATAACCTTCTTTGGCCTTTTGGGAATACTAGGGAAACACACCAGTTTACTTACTGTTTGTAATTCATTTACATTTACATTTACATTATTGATTTGCCTTATTGATTTGCATGAGTAATTATGTGTTCATCTCGCTTTACTTAGAGTAGGCATTAAGCACTTGTAACTCAAACAATAAACCATTATACATGGTAATGTCAATAATGATTAGTCTTTATGAATGCATTATAACCCTTTATATGTGTTTATAATGCCTTATGAATACTGAGTTTATAGAATGTGTTACTGACAACAGAATAAGCTTAGGCTATGTCTATTTGAATGTATCCCTCTGCATTAAAGTTGCTGCTAAAATGCTTAGACTAAACACCGTCGGGTCTTCATTCTGCATGAGTGTGTATGACCTTAACATGGGGTGAGAGGTGACCCAAGGGCAGACACATGAAGAGATGAACAGAGTAGATCTAAGTAATATCTTTTTCACAAACACTTCCAAGAAAAGTCACATGTTTAGCTGGCCTCCACTTTCCAATGTTTGATATGTCTTGTTTATGTCGAGGGTGGACCAAATATGCATATTTGAGGTCCACACCCTGTGGACTGTGGAAATGAACCAGAAGAAAGCATTCCTTTTGTTAACCATGAGCCCTTTACACAAACCCAACCATGCACTGGATCATATGTAAAGGTTTAACTCTAACTTGATGCTTACTCATAACCCACTTTTTTTTCAGTAACCGTTTTGGAAAGGTGAAAGGTGTAAGGTCTAACGTGTGACGGACAGTAATGACTCATCAGTTAATAAGCATAAGCAAAGTGTGAATGACATTTCAGTGGAGGGATTTTAGCAACCTCTCTAACAACAGTCAGAGTCAAAGTGAAACATTAACACATCAGTTAATGGAACACTGGACGTTTGACACTAAGGCAACCCACTTGAGTCACTATTATAAGTTCTGTTCAACCATATCATTCAAAGTTCAGAACCAATACTTCATCAAATGAGCAGAAACAGGAACGTTGCCTGATCAGGAAATGAAAAATGTCAAATATCTGAAACCCACTTCAAAGCCACACAGAGGTGCATTAAGTGTCCTCAAAGGTACAGAAAATTTGAAGAATTTTTTTCATTGTATTTTTAGTTATTAAACAACATAATATACACATTAGAATTAATTCTGCAAGGACGTATCCACAAATATGCAGTATAATCAGGTATGACATTGAAAACAAATTTAACACAAACTATACCTCGTCTCAAGTTGCGTATGTTGCGTATGTATGTCAAAATCCAATAAACACGAACATTGCAAAAACATGTTCTATGTCTTTGCTCATCTCTGAGAGAGGACATAAGGACAAATAACATCCAACATATTTCTTATAGGAAACCACTTTCATTTAAACTTGAAGCTAGAGTGCTTGTAGAGTTACAATAGACCAAATATCAAAGCAAAGTTTAACGCTATAAAGTTATCTCTCCCACACGCATACAGGCACAGCTCATGTAAGACCTATTATACGTTCAATTTCTTCAAGAAACTTGCAGGAATTAGCACACATCTTTCCATGCTCTTGGATAGTCCATGCCCTGATGCAGATTTATTGGGCATGGCCACAAAGTTAAGACACCATGTGCATCTGTTACAATATCTGGCTCCTTAGCTCAGTTTCTATCACTGCGTCTCCCATCATTGTTGTTTCCTATATGCAATATGTGCATTAGATTTGTATGAACATAAGATCTATACATAGGATTGGCAGAGGGAACACAACCGCTTATCTGTATCAGTTCACCAAAATGATCATTGGATAGTAACGTGTTAAAGTCATTATCAGGGTTGAGGTCTTGTGGTGCACATGGCTTTGAAATGCTATTTCCTGTCATTTCTTCTCTGGAGCAAAAAATACCCAAAGAGGTCTTAAAGCATGCTCTGTGTGGTATGCATGGCCTGAACTTCTGCAACCACACAGTGACTTTTTTTTTAAGGGGGAGGGGGGGCTCACTTCCTTCAATGAAGATGACGCGTATGTCATCGGACTTTTCTTTTCTCAAGGCGACCTTGTGCTGACATCCAGACAACAAGGGGGAAGAGCAGCATCTTGTGAGTCATAACTCGTGTATGTGAACTCCTCTGATGACGCATGCTAACACCTACATGCAAGTATCCAGCCAGGCCATTTTTCAGTTTGTGGCCCTACATCAAAGGCAGGACACACGCACACCAAAAACCAAACAAGCCAAAGAGTCTAATTTTATCTGGTTTGCGCTCTTTCTTCATAAAAACACATTTCTTTTGCTCAGTAAACAAATAACCATCAAGACAAGATTTATGTGATAATAAATTGAGGTGCTGTGACGCCAATCATACTCATATCTGCTTATCTGTCAGTCACTCCACTGCAAGTCAAATGACAAAAAAGTGGTTACCCCTCATAATGGGCTCTGTGCACGGCACATGCAAAGTCATAAAAGGACTTTCATTCAGGATGCTCACTCTTTTCTGGTAATTAGCTTTTATGTTGGTAAACAATTGTGTAATGAGGCTATAATTACGAGATAACCACGAAATGCAGCCAGGCTGGTAAGCACCCTGCACTGGCAAGTTATAGAGAGCTTATTAGTTAGACTTACTTTAGATAGTGAACTAGTATAACTAGACTATACAACTAATACTTATGCCTAATATCAATCTAGCCTACCGTACTTCACAAATATAGATGTTCACCGGAAAAGAGTGACCATCCTGAACAAAAGGTACAATTTAGAAAAGGGACATTTTCTTTCATGCAATATACAGTACTTTATTGAAACAGTCTAGCTGCTCTGTTTTTTTGTTTTTAATTGGGGATACAATAAAAACCTAAACAGTTGCATCTCTCCTTCCTCCAAATTCTTGATCTAAAAATGTTTCACCGTACTCCTTTAAAATATGGCCTACCCAAAAAACATTTCAAGGAAATTACTGACTCTTCTGACCAACCATCCCCCACCCTCACCCCCCATTTTTTCTCTCAAAATTTTCTCAGGCCAAGTAAATCATTATGGGTCTTGACGGTTCTGTAGGGTCTTGTAGGTAGATCTAAGAATCTGAAGCAGAACTATAACCCTTTATGCACAACCCACTCTCTGTTTTCATTCCTTTCCTCCACCCCAGTTGACAGGGGTTACATCTCAAGGGCAACGCTGTCACCAATCCTCTGAAATTCTCATCTGTACACATAAGCTTATTTTAGGGCCAGTGGTCTTTGTAATTGAAAAGAGTAGGAGGTCAGACAGGATGCTATAATGCTGGCAGCCAGCAAAACAAAGCCCAATTAGGGACATTGGGATACAAAATTCAGCCTCATGCCACGAAAACATTCTTGGGAGGAGCATGGGAGAATTTGAGCTAAATGTAGTTTAAAAAAAGTACTGCATTTTGTGCGTTTGTGTAAACAAGAGTCATCTGATAAGGTAAACAATAAAGGCAGGTTTAAGGACACTAACCTAAACTGCAGTTTCATAGACCACTTTGGACCAGGTTGGGTTTGTGATAGAATTAAGATCCCTGAGACTGCAAAAGCACACACATGAAGTTTCTGAAATATTTTTTTACGTACTGGCTTTAGCATAACTTTAACATAGACAACACTGTTTTAGATATGTTTAACAAATATATAATAATCAACAAACATGGAAACAAAATGTTTTTTTTTTTTCTGGGCCAGCCCATTGGGGGATAAGCTTAACACGTCCGCCTGCTTTTATACAGCTTCACTGGTTTTCATTGGCTGTAACAACGTGACCATGGTACTACCAGTTCTGAGTTCACTGGCAGTGGCGATCTCGTTAGACTGTGTGGCAGTGACCGCCAGGCGCCCGGTGATGGCCATGCCTTTCTCTTTGGAGCGGCGATGGCGGCAGCAGCAGCACACGGCTCTGGTGCACGCCTGCTGCGCCTCTTGGATGCCCCGCTGGGCGCTCTCGCTCACGAAGCAGTAGAGCGCCGGGTCGGCCACACAGTTGAAGCTGGTGAGCAGGAGTGAGAAGTGGTAATAGTTGAAGATCCGCTCGATGAAGTCACAGTTCCTCTCCAACATGGTCCGCACCAGCAGGAAGACATGGTACGGCGAAAAGCACACCAGGAAGATGAGAATGGTGCTGGTCACCAAGTGCTTGATCCTGGTCTTCTGCGCCGTCTGCGTGCCGGTACTCTTGCCTACCGCACGCAGCACGCGGAAGTACGACGCGGTTAGAATTACCAGTGGTAGGAGGAAGCCCACAAAGAAGCGATAGTAGTTCACCGGGTATTCCCAGGGCTTCATGGGATAGTGCTCGAAGCACACCTGCTGCTTCGTCCGGTCCACACTGACCCCCCTGTGGTTGAAGAAGATGGCGCCCACAGCCAGCTCCTTGAGCCAGATGAAGGTGCTTACCAGCCCGGCCGCTCGCATGGAGCGGAACGAGGAGAAGCGGAAGGGGTAGACCACGGCCAGGTAGCGGTCGATGGAGATGCAGCAGAGGAAGCCAATGGAGATGTAGATGTTCTCGTAGAGTAGGACGCCGCAGAGCTGGCACAACCATTCATTGTGGCGCCAATCATCGCCCAAGAAGATGTACTGCAGCCACATTGGTAGCGAGGCCAGGTAAAGCAGGTCAGAGATGGTGAGGTTCAGCAGGTAGATACCAAGCTCATTGCGTGCCCGCAGCTGAACCCAGGCGTGGTAGAGGGAGTAGAGGTTAGTGGGGAGGCCCACCAACAAGATAAGGATGTAGGCGCCTGCAAAGAGGTACTGGTGGATCTCATGCTGGATGGTGCAGTTGATGATCTCGGAATTGTTGATGGAACTGTTGGTGGACATGGCAGCTTCATGGCCGTGTGCACCAACACAGAAACCAGGGTGCCAGAAATGGAGGGATTTGTAAAAAGATCATAACAGCCATCCCATGGTGGTCTACAAATAACAGAAGGTAAAAGGATTAAATGGAATTACTTAAGGGGTAATACAGAAAGTGTAACATGAATACCAAAACATCAACCACTTTATACTTTTTGTGCTTTTAAGTGGCCGCATAGAGGTATTATGACTTCAAGAGACAAACCATATTCCAATACATATTTGTAATTACATTTCAGATTCAAAGTAGCCAAAGTTGCAAATTTTCAGCCTGCACCATAAACACAAAGGTTTCCACAGGGACTCCGGTTCAAATTCGACCTGCAGCCATATCCTGATACCACCCCATCTCTGTCTCTCCCACTCAAATCTTGTCTCTCTTCACTTTCCTATTTGCCGAGAAATCTAGACGTACCTTAGTGGGAGCAATTGTAATTACTGTGGTGTCTGGCTTGTCAGGCTACTATCCTATCAAAATAAAGGCAAAAGGCCAAAAAAATCACTTTATCATTTTGTGAACTCTTCTGAATCTCTAAATAACAAGTAATCATTATATAAAGGACATAACATACAGGATAGGACGAGTTGCTCATGCACAACATGAAAGCAGTTTATCAAAAGAAAAATCTGCAGAAAATACTGAAAAAATAATTAATTCTGCAAGGACGTATCCACAAATATGCAGTATAATCAGGTATGACATTGAAAGCAAATTTGACACAAACTGAAAAATATACCTCGTCTCAAGTTGCATATGTTGCGTATGTATGCCAAAATCCAATAAACACAACATTGCAAAAACATGTTCTATGTCTTTGCTCATCTCTGAGAGAGGACATAAGGACAAATAACATCCAACATATTTCTTATAGGAAACCACTTTCATTTAAACTTGAAGCTAGAGTGCTTGTAAAGTTACAATAGACCAAATATCAAAGCAAAGTGTAACGCTATAAAGTTATCTCTCCCACACGCATACAGGCACAGCTCATGTAAGACCTATTATACGTTCAATTTCTTCAAGAAACTTGCAGGAATTAGCACACATCTTTCCATGCTCTTGGATAGTCCATGCCCTGATGCAGATTTGTTGGGCATGGCCACAAAGTTAAGACACCATGTGCATCTGTTACAATATCTGGCTCCTTAGCTCAGTTTCTATCACTGCGTCTCCATCATTGTTGTTTCCTATATGCAATATGTGCATTAGATTTGTATGAACATAAGATCTATACATAGGATTGGCAGAGGGAACACAACCGCTTATCTGTATCAGTTCACCAAAATGACTTGCATTTTGCTCACTTAAAATAGACAGCAGTCACTTCACACATTTTAATTGAAAACTAGTTTACATGCAGCAAGTGTGAAGTACCAAGACAGAGCAGGGTGACTTAGTGTGGTGTTTTTTTTTTTTTACCAGATCAGGGCTCCAGGGTGCAAACAGTTTGCCTGTACATGCAACCAAAAATCTGTCCAGTGCCACTAAAGTTTTCATTGGTTGTCGTGCCAGTGCAACAGCTACAATTTTGACGGTGAATTCCCATATAAAATACACTGACACAAATGTTCAATTACTGAAATTTCTAATTGTTTTCACTCTCCAGGCCAGGGGCTACATCAATGGTGTCTATGCTGACTTCAGCGAAGACCTGTTCACACCCTTCCCCTGGTCAGCTTTTAACACTGACATCTGAAGATTTTGGGTGCATCTGAATGATGTGCTGGTGCACCTAAGTAACAAAAAGTTGAAGCAGAAGAGTGCAAAGGCATGTGTAACATTCTTTTGCATAACAGTGGAAAATTAAAGAAGAAACAAGAGCACAGAAAACACAGGAAAGAAAGAAACAGGACAGAAACAGGAAATACAAAACCATGACAGCTGCCCTAATTCACAAAGCATGACACCCCTATCTCCAAAGCTCAGCTCTCTCTGTGCTTGCTCAATGGTCAACCAATTACTGCAATCCTCCTAAACTGACATGACTTGGGTTAGGAGGAGAGGACACGGAAAAGGTGGTGTGTGTAAAATGGATGGGGGAAGGGGCTGGGTTTCAAGTTCCCTGGTATCTACCATCTACCCCTCACTGACTGGTGCTAAACAGGAAGTCATGTGATTTCAACTACACTCAGTCAAACAGACCATAATGTAACATAACATAACCTGCTTCTCCTCAGATCTCTTTTAGCCTTAGTGACAGTGTGCCCAGAACTAAGCAAGCTATCGACGTGTCAGTGTAGTCATATGAATATGTAATCTCTACTCTGCAAGGTCTATTTTCTATCTGAGTGACTGCACTACAGCAAAACCCAAACGTAAACATGAGCTGAGTAATATGACACAATAAAGGGACGTGGAGAATATGTCAATCTCATGCCCTTATGTTCCTCTTGAGATTAAATGCCCTTATGTTCACTTAAACCTTTCACAGACTCAGATTTGACGATGATCAGCACTTGAAACTACCAGTGACTAAACCTGTGATTTAAGATGTGGCACTAAAGCTTTGTGGTGGGTTTGAGTTATTGGCCCATTACCCATCGCTTCCATTCTCATTGACTGCAGGTGAGTTATCGAGTGGCCGGGTAAAGCATGACTAGATGATTAGAGGGGCTGTCAAGAGGGGAGGCCAGGCGACCTTGCAGCCTACACGAATCTCTGGGCGATCTGCCATGATTCATCAGCATAATAAGACAGCGCAGAGACGGCCTGGATGCCGATGAGACCGGTGCATTTTAGCACCATTTAATCAAAGTCCCTGAAGGTATACAGTCATGCAGAGTGCTTGTGTGAACCCACCCACACGCGTTCCTAGGGCTCACTCACCCTTAAATCACACTATCTTCACCTGGAAACCTCTCTGTGGTCACTTAATGAGAATCTTTTCCAGTGGAATTTCTAAGCCATGGTGGGCTGTTGAAGACATTCACAAATCTGAATGCCATGTATGATAACCTAGTGGGAAACTATGTTGGGGAAATGACACTGTTCTATGGGTTGTGCAATCCACTGAGCAGTTCACACAGTTGTCTCTAAATCTACTACGTCATTCCAAGTAATGGAAATAAATTTCATAACATTCACCTTTTAATGGCCTGCAGTGTGCTTTTGGGAAGGACCATAGCCCCAGTATTTTTCATATCGGATAGAACCACATCCTCTCCAGCAGCCACTTACAAAGCTTGTCAAACAAATATCAGTCAACACCCAAGCTGCCTAGGCTATTTTAATCATACCAGAAATCGAACAACTAACAAACCAACCCTGAAACACCTGCTTCTCCTGAAAAGGATGACTGATGGATGGGTGAATGGTGACTGCTCACAAATCTCAGACCGCAGACTCCCACTGGACCGGCAGTGTAATAACTACAGACGGAGACGAGAAAGCCTGACATTAGATTTCCCTTGCTTGATCATTAAAATTTATATTTGGTCGCGGCTGAGAGCAATATTCTGTGAAAATTCCCCCCACTTGCCCGCGCATACTTGCATTAATGGGATCTATCCACAGTAGCATCAACAAAGCGTGAGGGCGATTATCGTGCTATCCAAGAATGAATGGACCTTTACATCTTTTCAATCTAAAATCTTTGCAAATTAACAAAAGAGATATTCTTTACCCGAGTAACCTCAAACCTCCAAAATCAACATTTAGATTTTGTTCCTTGATACTCACTGCGCAACCACCATAGACAGCTACATTTTTACATATGAAAATATAGACCTTATTACACTACAAATTATATAAACTCGAATAATTAAAGTTGTAAGACAGGGGAACGGCTTGCCAATATCTAACTAGTAAGGCGATGTTTCATCCTGCATCAGTCACCAACACGAAATTAACTGTGCTTGTTTTGGTTTCTAGAATAACAGAGGGCAGTTAGCCAATTTCGCTTTGTTAGATGACCAAGCATGGCATAGGGATATAAGTGCGGTTACTTCAGGGCATGCCACAGAGGATTCCAACATCGTTACCACAGGCCGAAACACTCAGAAAGACACATAGGCTCGCGGTTTTGCCGCAGTTCCTCAATAAGATGTACTATTCAAGGTGAACATCTATATGAAAACTCAACACTTAAACAGACCAATAGATAGCTCACAGACGACTAACTGTTTATTTCAATAGTCTAAATTTTCAACATCTTATTAACCTTCAATGTTACAATTCCAGAAACAACAAAACGACATCTGGCTTACGCACACCCTTTACAGAAAAGTGTTGGTTAGTTTGCTAAATAAAGTGGTACAGCTTGTCAAGGGTGAACCCTCCCGACAGAATAAATTATAGAAGACTGAGCACACACACCTGAAGTTCGGGGTTAATTTGATAGGAGCCGCTTATAATTAATTCATAAATAAATGGCCAAACGATCTCAAGGTTGGGGAGTGTTGACGGACCTGTACAGCCACATCAGTCTATTGTATGCAAACATATTCAGATATTTAATGTATATTATTAAAAACAACTGATAAAGTCATTCATCGCGGATAAGGCAATGGTCCGTTGGGAGATGACAGTGGCAGACGGAAGGATGTAAACTGAGAAATTACATCAATAGTGACAGGTAGGTCGGACCGCAACAGTGCTATAATTCAAATTAGCTTACATAGCTATTCATAAGTAAAGCAAAGAGGATAAAACTTACGTTATGTTTGTCCAGTCCTTTTAACGATGACTTGAAACACAGTGTGATCGTTCCACTGCCTGAGAACTAGCTAACTACCAGAGAACTTCAGTGCATTGCCACGGATCACACGCTGCTGTGTTTAGTATTATTGAATCTCAGTCCTTACGAATGCCCGTCACCGACAATTCGCGCGATAAAATCTGTTGGACTCATGGCATGAGAGCAAGCGCATACTTTAATAGAACCGTCTTTCGCCTAGCTCGCCACATGCCTTGCATTCAAACTTACGTATTGATGACCTCAATGCAGCCCACCTCTTCCTTCTTTCCTCTGTCAAGAAGTATGCGCACGCTTGTTGGATAAATCAGAAAACCATAAAAAAACTGTTCTTCACCAATTACCACGCCCCCCCCCCCCCAAAACACACACACACACACACACACACACATACATACGCAGTCAAGTCAATTAAAAAATCTTTATTACAAAGTGTTGAACTTTTTGGACATCAGCTTTCTTCTTTTCTACATGAAACCAGTATTCCAGTATGAGATGTTTTCATTCAGAACATGCTGAAGGGACATGCACACGCAATTCTCCTGTTAAGTGATAGGATGAGACTGTTTGAAATAGTGTTTAAAAACGCAATTTATGTAGACAGCTCCTGACTTTACAGTAGCTTTGCACAGGTCGAGAAAGTAGGACTCACACATTCTATTCACATCTATCTTGCTTTGCACTACACAGAGAGAGAGACAGAGAGTGAGAGAGCACATCCTTTGAGTGGCAAGTGACAAGTGGCAAAGAACTTACTGTCTCCCGTTGACTACTTAGCAGGTTTGAAATGTGTTTGCCATAACAAGCCACCCATCCCACCACTCTGAATATAAGAGGAAAATTCCTTTTCTGCAATTGGGTAATGGAATCAATAATGTTGCATTTAATAGTCTGGTGTGGTCGGAAAATGGACAAGATTGGGGCTGGTTACTTAGGTAGCAGCTGCTGATGTGTTCCAAGGCTGAGCTGCAGGTGTTTGAACCAGACACTGGTCCCTGATTACATAGAATTAAAGGAGAAATCTGGTATGGTATAAGACTGTAGAAATCTTTTGGATGAAAGGTGAAACATCAGCTCCAAAAAGAAGTCAAGTTGCATATAACTGAACACCTTGACTCCCCTGTGGTGTGTTACATCACATTTTCTCATTTTTCCTACCAAGAGTACTCACTGACCTCGAACTACAGGGCTATGGCTTGATTCACACCCAAATTCTCCTTTAATGGACATTGTGGTGGGTAAGATTCCACATTACATTATTGTGTGAGGATGTGCTCTCCAAATTATCACCTGCTACAATGCACAATTGAGTGCCTTATAAATGATCAGAGCTACATGACAGTTGGGGTATGAAGACAACATTCTCACACACAAGAAACACACACAAACACATTTCAATTTTTGGGAAAGTGAGACAGTAATAAATAAAATCTAGTCTTATTGCTATATCAGACATGTATTGCAGTGTTAAAAACACACAAAAAAACTCTCTGAAATCAACACTACAAAGATCAACACTCAAGAGTGTTAACATCAGGCCATCATTGCCCTTTCCATTCTACACATTTTATTATTCTGTAATTATATCAGTGTCCAGTGTGCAGAAGACCCCTTCGGTTGTATCCCCCAGAGATACCAGTGGTGCATTATGGGAAACATTTACATGGATGCACAAAACATATTTAATTTGAATCAATCAGTCAACCATCCTCTCCTTCCCACAACATTGTTACCCAAAACAATCTTTGTCTTAAAACTTTCACTCCTCCAAAGAGGATTCTTTGCCTTCTTCCATCGTTCTCACTCTGTCTCACTCTCAATCAACTTGGTCCTCCACAATGGCCTCTCACGTCCCTCTCATTTTGAGTGTGTGCATAAGTGTGCTTCAATCTCTAAATTCATCCATCTTCTCGCGTGTGTGGTGACAGTTAGGGGGTCACCACAAACGCATAACCAAATAAAAAAATAAAATAAGATAAACATTTTCGGAAAAAACAGCAAGAACCAGGGGGAAGAGGGAGAGAAAGAGAGAGCTAAGTCTGAAGGGGGGGGAAACCATTTCCAGTAATGTGTTCCAGTGATGGACTAGCACTGTCCTTGCCTCTCTAAAGAAAGAGGCTATAATTACAGTCATTTAGGGCCAGGGAGTGGTCCTTCTCTCCTTACCCTCGCTGTTTGTTTTCAACGCGCAGGAATAGAACTTGGATTGGGCAAGCACCCCGTCCACAGAACGCGGCGGAAATCAATGGTGACCAATGTTATAGGAAGGGGAAGGGAAAAAAAATACATTCCTTGTTTTCTAGTGCTTTTGCGGGTCCCTGCAGAATCTCTCTGCATCCTTCTGTGCATACCGGTGGCTCCAAGGCGCTGTAAACTTGTGTAAGCACCAGACTGATTCGTTTTTTCAGGGGGTTGAGGGGACCCACCTGTCACACTGCACGGAATTTGGCCAGTGAGTGCTGGTGGTCCGTGGTGGAACAATGATTTTTCATTATTTTTCAAATAATTTACACCATTTTTGTGCATGCATCTGTCATTAAGGAGTATCATAGGAATTACACACATTCATGTTGTTATTGGTGTTTCGGTTATTACCGGAGTTATAGTTGTTTCAAGCTATGGCGGGCTTTAAACACAGCCGTACTCATACCACACAGTCTGAGGGTCGTTGGTGGGATCTGGAGAGGCAGGGGTGCTCTTGGGCCTCTCCTCCGTGCCCCCGTTCACTCCTCCTCCTGACGGTCCTCCCATCTCTCCCTTCTTCAGCAAGGGTGACTCCGCCTGGCGCAACTCCCCCCTGTCTCGTCGCTCTTCCCCGACTTCCTCCACCTCCAGTCGCAGAGCCGAGACAGCCCGCACTGGCGTCACCATAGCGATCTCGCCTCGATGGTGGTGGTGGTGGTTTGCACTGTTGTGGTGGCTCTGGGGAGCAGGGCGGCCTGACTGCCCACCAGGGGTCCTGGGGGTTCCACTGCTGCTTCCTCCTCCTCCGGTTCCTCCACCTTGTCTTGCGCCTCCACCCGTCCCATAGCGCTCAGGCTGCAGGGAGAGGGAGGATGAGTGGTGCTGCGGTGGGGGCAGACTCAGCTCGTTACTAGGGGGAGCCACCGAGAGCCGCCGTGGGTCAAGGTGGCCACCGTCCCCGAGCAGAGGTGACGAGCTGGCCAGGCGAGCCGAAAGGGGGCGCTCTCGTGCCACTCCTCCACCTCCCCTCCTAAGCACCACTTCTGAATGGTTGGCCGTTGACAAAAACGAATGGTCGCTGCGGTAGCTTTCGGGGCCATTGGAGCGGAGCAGGTCAGCTGATGCCAAGCTAAAGGTCCGGCTCAGGCTGCTGTTGGTGCCGCCATTGCCAGCTGTGCCTACGCCACCCCGGGGCGAGGGGCGGGCCCCCGACAAAGCCCCCGAACCACGATTGGGCAGTGTCTGAGAGTGGCAGCCTTCGTTCGCAGGCTGACGAATGCTGGGCTTGACGCTTTGGCCTGGTTTGTGTGGGGCGGCTGAGGAGGAGGAGGGGGTCTTAACGGTGGGGGTGACGTAGTTGGTAGGCGTCTTGGCACCGTCTCGCGACGCTGCCGGCCGAGTGCCACGGGTGAAGTAGTCGTTCATCAGGTCCTCACGACTTCCTGTCTGAACCTGAGGGCACATTGAGGGGAAAAAGACAGAAGAAAAGAGCATTTCAAAATGAGACCTAACTGTAGACCAAAGTTTGAAAGGTTGGCAAATATACAAAAACAGAGACAGCGTATTCACCTAGCAATGAGAATTGTTTTCCATATGCGTTTACTTTAACATAATTTAGATTTGAACACACATTAATGTACAAAACTACATAACAAAACTGTAAATTTACATTTACATGACATTTGTTACATTTTAACACTTAAAAAAAGACCCAGTGTCTTAGCTGCTAAATGAAAGTCATGATATGTGGAGTCGATGATCAAAATGAGTACGGCTGAGGTCATGACTTCCTGTTTGCAGGAGGAAGAGAACAGATCACCATACAAATGTGACCGCTCCAAACCGCATGGCGTATGTGTGAAAGGAGCCCAAATCAAGTCCATGACTAAGGGTGTGATGAACGTTAACAACAAAAACAGATCGGACAGAAAAACAAAAGGGACTCAAAAAAAGACGGCATATTTTTTTTAACAGAAAAAGAGCTGTTTTGAGTCCTTATCTGCCCTCTTCCATTTCTTCTCCTCTTGCAGAGAATCCACGGCAGTGGCAGCAGCATGCTTACTATGCCCCAAAGTAAACACATCCATTATACTCTCAACCAAATTACCTCAACAGCCCCACAATTACAGCCAGCCTCTACTTCAGGCAATACTCAGCAGGCCATATCAAATGCACTCCAGTCACATTTATCAACCCTCCAAAATACCACCATCGATCCACACCTTCCTCTCGGGAGGTGCAGGAGAGGACCACAGAGCAACAATGTGTGGGGGTTTTGCAAAAAATGGCCTCTTCACAAATGTAATTACCACATTTGGGAGATAATAGGTATCAAATAAATGAAGGGGGTTTACAAGAGGTTGGCTGGGCAACAGTTTTCTACACAAATGTTCTGCAAAACAAGACAAATGACAAAACAAACGACAACGTGACTTAGCAAAATCATTACAACACATCACATTCTCACAATGGCCTTTGCCATCACATGGTCTGGTTAAACCCCAATCACAGTGGCCTCCCAGACCTTGAACTTAAATGGCATGAAGCAACCAATCATGATTCATGATCATGTCATCTGAGGCGATCCTAAGGAGGACCTTTAAAAGTTTGAGGGTTTAGGGTTTAGAGAGGAACATTAGGCTTCAACCTCAGTCTTCCTGCTCTCTGATGAAGAGGAGTGGGAGAGAGAAAGAAAGAAAGAAAGTGGGAGAATGGGCGAGCTCAGAGAGGTGATTCAGGGGTGTGAGTCACAACAGGCTCTGACTCTGGCTACAGATTGCAACATTAAATCATACGGCAAATTTACACACACACACACACACACACACACACACAGCTTTTGACAATTCTGTTGTACATAAGCACCGACAGTCACACAGTCAGTGCCAAGACGCCCCTCAAGGTCCTTGGTTCAGCGGTTCAGGTGAGGAAACACTTATGACAGAGAAACGGGGGGGGGCTGTGGGGGGTGGCAGAGGAAACAAGAGAGAGAGAGACACAGAGGGGGATGAAAGACTAACAGGGTTGGGAAATGTGGATAGTGTGCATAGGAGGGCTTAAAAAAAGAAGGGTGAGAGGACAGCTAAAAGAAGTGAAAGGTAGAGACAAGAACAAGAGGTGTCCAAAGAAGAAGAAAAGACAAGAAGGCTGGATGAATGAAAAAATTGACGAGAAACATGAGGACGTGGGTCAAGTCCTTCACCAATCCAAAGCACCCCTCTTGTGGACTGTGTGTTCCCACCCTTACCGTAGGGGGTGACAGTGCATTACTCTCCTGTAGGAACTCCTCCAGTGTGACCATCTCACTACCAGGGGATGAGGGCCGCTGGCGCACAGGCCGGATGCCAGAGCGGTGGCTGGGTGGGTCATAGGGCAGCGTGGAGCTCCTGGACATCCCACCGGTCATCTCGTGCCCTATGCCCAGGGCATCATCACTGGACAGACTGGCAGAGCGGGGCTGCAAACGCTCCTGAGAGCCTGGATGAGAGAAGAGAGAGAAACAGAGACAGTGAAATAAGACAGTGAAAGACAACAGCCAGCAAAAAAGAAATGGATCTCTTATCATAAAATCTAAGGAATCATAAATCCCAAGGTGAATTGAGGAGAGAAAGATTTTATCCAGTCTTCACACCCCACCTTAAACTCATTATCAGTGACGATCATCATATTCATCCAAGAATTCACCAAAGCATAAAGCACAGAGTACAAGGAAGGGCTCTGGGGAACAGGTGAACAGACCCTCTCTGATTTATGCAGTCATGTGTCAAGGTCATCATAGCTTCATTTACAAAAAAGGGATAATATGCTTTTAGTTTCTATGGAAGTCACTTTAAGGTATCTGCTAAGTGTGAACGGAAAACAATGTTTACTTTAGGTTATCGGGAGCCAGCTTTTGTGACTCAGGGAAATGGTTTGAAACATGCTTGTGATTGTGCTACTTCTACAGTGAGACCACGGCACACTGACAGCAGCACACATGTTCTTCAGCAGGTTTGCTGTAGCGCAAGCCATTGATTTGAGTTCACAGTCCTTTTTAATTAGACATAAAGATTACAAAGTATAAAAGTATAAAAATGTGACATGGAAAAATGAACAGCACAGAGCTGAAGGAGTTTGAAGCCAGTGCACTGAATTCACATACAGTCAGCAACATACACACACATTAACACACACACACACACACACACACACCTCTGGGAGTGATGGGAGAGTTGCTGCCAGAGTTGTTGAGACTGAGTTCAGCAGAGCTGGGCCGGTAGCCTATTGGGGACATTGGGTGGGGAGGGGAGGGGGCGAAAAAAAGAGAGGCAGAGGGAAGAAAGAAAGAAAAACAAAGGATTAAGGGACAGATGTGGTGTTGAGGAATTGCTGAGAGGCAGACAGGTAGGAGAGGCTTCAAGAATCCAGCAGAGACAAGAGCTCTCAGAAGGAAAGGAAAAAACCCTCTGACCCCCATGATCATCGATCCGATCGAGCCCTTACCTGTGTTGCCATGGAGACCACCACCGTAGCCAATGTCAGGGGACAGCAGACGCAAGTCATCGTCAGAATTCAAGCCTTAGAGGAAAGGGGGAATGCAGAGAGAAAAAAAAACGTACAGAGTCAGAAGATCGATGGGGGAAGAGTAAATGCGGGGAATGGAAAGAAAGAAATGAACACATGGACAGTGATAGACAGTTGAGAAATGAGGAAGGGAAACTGTTTTACTCAAAGCCGGACTGACGGAAAGATGAACTGAAGTACATTCTGAGAAATTGTTAATTTTACAGTACGACAAGCCCTGGAAAGTCCATTTGCCTAAGCATTCTGACGTACAGATCTGCCATTTCCTCAAATGGTAGAAACACTTCCTGCTGACAGAGAGAATCAGCCCTAAAATCACAGGAAAGTTCTGACCACTTAGCTTAAAGCTTAAAGTACCAGGAAAGGGTGATGCATAAATCCTTACAATGGTCCTGATGAGTTATATTTTAACTGATTCTACATCAAAATGAGGCACTGTAAAACCCATTTGGACAGAGCTAATACTATTGTCAGGTTGAGACAGAGAGCTGTAATACTCATAGCCTTAAGCCATGGCTCTCTTCCGGACAACCAATGTTTATGTATCTGCTGCAGCTAAAATCATCTGTGTTTGTGAAGGGGAGCCATGTTTCTAAAAAGCTGTAAATAAACGCTCAATGAGAGTGAGACGCTGATTATTTCATCGAGGGAAGTTAAATGAGGTTTTCCAAGAAGCGGAAAGCCTAGAATGATCCAGGTTACGCCTACTTGCCTGTAGTTTGTGTTTAGTCAAGCCATGAGTGTTGCAATAGAAAAAAAAAAAAATCTAGAAACAAAAACATTTCCACCCAGTTTTATATTGTTGCATACTCTACATTTGCAGGAGACCAAAAGCAGAGGTCTAACTATCTCTCAAAACACATCCCTTAACTGGACAAGGTGAAAGACTAGGCTTCCTGGAGGTAACATTTTTCTCACCACTTCCAGTAGCCTTTGAGCCACAGATATTTCATTACATTTATGCATTTAGCAGACGCTTTTATCCAAAGCGACTTACATTTTGTCAACTATCAATTGTTCAGGGCCAGTCTCTCCTAGAGCAACTTAAGTTATGTGCCTTCTTAGGCACAACAGTGGCAGCTGGGATTCGACCACAACTTTTCAGCTACTTGCACCTAGCCAGTTCCTTAACCACTACACTACGACGTCAGAGTGATGCTGATTTGCTGGTGAGTGAGAAAATCTTGAAATTCTCAGGTAAATTTAGTCACTGTGAAGTGTAACAACATTTAAATAACAATTTCAAATGATTCATATCGTTGTTCTCTGGTAAAAATATATTCTGACATCAGTGCAGAGACACTGCTCCTTCACAAGTTGGTGTGGGCTGGAAGTAATCATTTCAGCACACAAAAAGGTGAGCATGCACCAGAGGCAATTATTCACTAACCAAGACGACACTTTTATGTGTATGTGTAGAAGAGTTCAATCACTGAAAAGATAAGAATGTGTGTGTGGCACATGTGTGTGTGTCCGTCCCAAAGGCACTCATTAGTCTAATGGACTGCAGAGACCTCATGACGCATTTCATCTCTGATGCCTCACCTCTCGGCCGCCTGCCTGGCCTGGGGTCAGGGGTGGGGTGGTTGAGTGGGGTGGAGCAGGCTGGGCCTCCGCCCAGCTCCCCAGCCTGCCGGCGCCGCAGCGGCAGCTCCTCATGGCCGTTCACGCTCTCGTTACTGCCCCCTGGTGTCCGGTACGCGTCCCTGCCCCGCGACGAGACACCGTCAATACACGCTAGAAAAAGTAGTAGAGAAAAACGGCAAATCGGTTATTAGCAATCTTCAGTAACGACAAGTTAATAAGTTAACAAGGGTAACGAGCACCCGCAAACAACACTGGCGCAAGTGGCGTGGCATGGCACACATAGCAGGCCTGGAGGGTAGAGCATGGCGTGGCACAGTATCGCAGTGGGCAGACGTAAGGGAGTGAGAGTGTGGGTTAGAGCAAATAAGAAAGGGGCAACACGTGTGGGTTAGTGCAAGACAAACAGACAACAAAGACAGCCGGAGAGACAGCTCTGCACGCGGCTGGGAAGTCCAGGACGTAGCCCACTGTGGGGTTCAGATTAGGGCTTATTCAATTCAACTGAGAAAATAACTCAATTTCAATTTCGACTAATGAGGCGGACCACAGCAAAAACAAACAAACAAACAAATAAATAAATAACGTAGCATCACCACAATAGGTGCAGAAGAGAAGAGCAGCAAAAGAGATCCACTGTTTCCTTATCAGTTACAGAATAACATGGAAAACAATGAGCTAAATTATTACTGCGTGGGTAATGTCACGTTCCCTCATGTTCACAATAGTCTTATTGTGACAAAGCTTTATGTTTTTTTAAGTCCTTCTGATTTCTGTCAATAATGTTTTATACATCAGCTTTTACTAACTGTTCGACTTCTACGGGCTGACACCTTCTCATGTTGCACTGTGCAACCACCTTTGCCTTTTTGTTGGTGCCGTTATCAGAGGTTCTTCAAATGGATCTATTCCTGGCTGAGTGGACACACACACACACACACACACACACACACACACACACACACACACAGTGAGAGAGAGAGAAGCAGCTCCACTCTCACTGGTCTCCCAGCACCAGCTCTTGTGTTGACACAGTGATGGCCCCGGCCCCGGCCTCAGCCCCAGTCCCAGAGGGCCGGAGGGGGAGATGGTCCAGTTTCCAGGCTGTTTGGCCATGGACGTGTCTGTCACTGAAGCATGGCATTGAGCAGTGGTGCGTAGAGGAATACCGCTAACGCTAAGACTGCTGAGGAAAACCGGCAGTGGGTGTTGGGTAGTGTGTTTCTCTGTGTGTGTGTGTGTGTGTGTGTGTGTGTGTGTGTATATATAGAGTAGTGCTGCTGGTGGTGGTGGGGGTTGTTAGGTTTGTAGGGGTGGGGTGGGGCGTGAGAGTTACAAAGAAACAAATCAATGTCCCTCCATCTTGGTGTTTGCCCTGGTAAGACCAGACAGCTCGGGATGCGGGAAGCACTCTGGCTGATTAAAGAGTTCTGTGGGGAGCTTAAAGGGTGTCCACGGGAGGGCTTGAGTGTGCGGGGGTGGGAGAGCGAGGAGACAAGATGAGAGGAGAGGACAGGAATGTAAAAAGAACATTAGGGAGGATGACTGTATTATGTGGTAAAGGAATGGATGAGGTGCTACCCACAGAGAGGGATAGAATGTTGAATGAACCAATGCAAACCATGCAGGCCAAAATACATTCCATTCATATCACTGTGTGTGTGATAGTGACGGGTAGAAATGAGCCTTGCTCCCTTTTTTGCTTTTTAAAGTAATTAATAATAGATTATAGATATTTAAGAAACACTACAATTCACAAGGCCACAAATACATTACAAATATGAGTCCACAAATGATACATGCTATCTGTATGGGTAATATCCTATACTCTGTTAGCTAAACAGGCAACAGGCTGGGTAAGTGACAGAACTGCTCAGAAGCATAGCACTCTATATATCTCTTTCAGTGCACACACAAATGCATGCGCGTACGCGCAAACACACACACACACACACACACACACACACACACACACACACACACACACACACACGCGCGCGCGCGCGCGCGTCGATCTGAGTGCACAGCACTGTGATTAAGTTGCTGGCTCTCAGCATCCTTCCTCCAGGGACGGCCAAATGAGATTTCTATTGACTGAGGAGATGAAATGCTTGAAGAAGCCTAAAGGCCAGAACACGCGCCGGAACGCCGCTTCCGAACCCAGTCAAACACACTCCACTGCACTTGACATCTGTGCTTTAACACGTGGCCGAAAAACACACAGACCTCCGCCGGCTCACACACAGGTACGCAAACACAGGTCTCGGCAAAATGATGAGGAACACACACACACACACACACACACACACACACACACACACACACACACACACACACACACACCTTCACATGCTGCAGTGAAGAACAAATACAGACAAACACACACACACACAGGGACCACACACTGTGGTAATGTACACACAGTACACACACATACAGGCCCCTCACAGAATGCTGTGAGGAACACACACATACAAACACACTGCAGTGGCTGACAAATGCGTGGCCTGTTTGGGTGAGACAGAAGCGGGCAGAGGAACCGGGGCTGGCTGAGTTACTTACTGCACTCTCTAGTCTGTGGCCCATCCAGAGTGGGGTTTGGGAGGGAGGTACAGACTTCTAGCCTTATGGGGCCTTAGAGTACCCAAGAGTTCAGACAGGGCCTCCCAAGCAATGTATTACAGGTTTGTGTGTATACATGTGTGCATGTATGTGTATGTATGTGTGTGTGTGTGTGTGTGTGTGTGTGTGTGTGTGTGTGTGTGTGTGTGTGTGTGTTAGGGTGGGGGTGGTTCATGTGCCCACCTAATGGGGGCTTTATACATTAATGAATAAATTAAGAAGTTAATTAATATGTTAAGAGTTTCTGTGTGTGTATATGAGTGCATGAGTCTGGCAATGCAGGTTTTAGGGAAATTCTACAACTGCAAGCCAAAGATGTGTAGGGTTGTCTTCAACTGTGTGCAATGAATTGAGCAGTTCATCTTGTGCCTGCACAGTACACATATATACATGGACTCCACCATCTGTTTAAACTCTACTGGCAGAATGGGAATGGATTAAAGCACGAGGTGGAGTATTAGAAAGAGTTAAACAGTAACTAGTGACAGGGTCTGTATGGGCAATGATGGTGGATATGACTGATAGTGGTGTTGGTGTTGATGATAATTAGGATGGTGAGGATGAAGATGATGATTTGGGTCAGAAGTGTCCGATGGACGAGACGGGTGAGACGGGCTCGTCGGACTGGCAGACCGGCAGGAGGTCGGAGGAGGACCAGAAGCGCAGGCGTCTGGACAGAGAGTGGCGGGAGGAGGTGAGGGTCTGCGACGGCTTTTGGATTTTGTCCTGGCTCTTGCTCCGCAGGAAGCAGAACCGCTTGGGTGCTAGAGGAGGGGGAGCACCAATGGGGTATGGATGGGGTTAATATGGAGTACGATGAGAATAGAGAGAGAGAGAGAGAGAAAGAGGGATGAATGAGAGAGAAAAAAAGTTCTATTGAAGAAAAAAAGGTTAAAGAGGAGAGTTGTTTAAAACCTGAAGAGAGAATTGGTTACAGGCATGCAACAGCTCAGTATAGAACAGAGAAACATTATTTTGAGGAAGATAAACAGTATTGATTAGTCAAAAGTAAAGGCTGAGAACTTGGAGGGAAACCATCACCATAAGGAGAAACAGCATATAGCCATCCTGCCCCCTAGTGGCCAATGCTAGGACCTACATAATATGGACAACACCTGGGACCCCTGTAAAGAATATAGTACCCAATGCAACATTCCCAGGCTGTCCATCTCACAACCAATGGGAGTTGGTCCCTCTCTTTCTTTCGTTTCTTGAAACACATACCTGAACATACATGACCATCACACTAACACACACCACATGTCACTCTCTCTCACGTGCATGCACACACACACACACACGCATACACACACTGGGTCTTACGTCTGCTGGTGTGAGAGGGTGTGAGGGCAGGGGACTGCACATGGTTTTCTTCTGGTGAGCGACTGCCGGCTGAGTCAAGGCTGAGGCGTGACTGGCGTGGGGGCAGGGGTGGTGGGGGCAAGGGAGGTAGCCCCTCAGGGCAGTCAGGCAGCAGAGGAGGGGGGTCGGGCAGGGGAATGTCTGGGGGACCACGCAACCTGTCCCGCTCACGAGGGGGTTCCTTTTTGGGTTTGATGAGTTTGGCTAAAGCCTTGGCTCCAGCCCAGTGGTTCCGTCTGAAGAGTTACACAAAGAAACACACACACACACACACCACACACACACACACACACACACACACACACACACACACACACACACACATGCGCGAGCGTTAAGATACATCAAATTTACTATTTGTGCATGTATCTCTTCTCCAGAATATGAAGTTCAAAAGAGCGTGTCAAGACTCTCACTTTTTGGGTGTGGGGTCATAGAACTTGTACTGGTCCATTATCTTCTCCTCCAGCTTCTCTTTCTGACGGCGCAAGGAGTTCAGCTTATCACTGGAGAGGAGAAACAGAACCCTGCCATCACTTCATGTCAAGACAGTCATGCATAAAGTAGAGTGACTAGTGTACAGAACACACATAAATACTCCTTCCCACATTCCCTTGCCATCTCTACTCTCTCTTTCTCACACACACGTGCACTCCACATACATATACGCAATTACACACCAATACATATATGCACACACAGACACGCGCGCACACACAGACTCATGCACAGACTCACGCACAGACTCACATGTACTGCTTCTGCTCCTCGTGGTAGAGCTCCT
Organism: Tenualosa ilisha; assembly: GCA_015244755.2. Lineage (NCBI taxonomy): Eukaryota > Metazoa > Chordata > Actinopteri > Clupeiformes > Clupeidae > Tenualosa > Tenualosa ilisha. Next base: position 5,631,540 of record PYXC01000362.1, on the reverse strand, counting down.
TGCTCTCCATGGTCCTCTCCAGCAGGGTCTGGTTCTGCTGACTCAGCATCTGGATCTGGCTGAGCAGGTGGTGGTTCTCCTCCTCCAGGTTGCCCTTCAGACGCGTCAGCAGCTGATGACAGAGGGGAAAGGACAAAAGAAAAGGATGAAAAAGCAGGAAGTTAAGTGATCAACATTTGGGTTAAAAATGTTTTGATGTATTGTTCGGCTGGTTATGAATGCAAAGATCCAGCTGCCGACGGTCTGAAAATGGAATTCAGAAGCTCCCAATGCTTGTCTGTATCCATGGGTAATGAACTAGTTTATACTGTACATAAACTGAAACAAGGCATCCATGCAACACTTGTGCAATAATATCTATTACACCACCAATTCTATCACTAAAAATCACCACAGTTATCACTACAAATCACTACAGTTATCCTAAACAACCTATTTCTTCTTTGGTGTCTTGTGTCACACATATATTCATATTGTGTGTATTCATACTCAATTGCCTTATGACCTCTTTTATGTTGACATATCCTGATGCAGTTTCATGCCACACCCATGTAGTTGCCTTTTTGTAAAACAATTTGCGTAGAGATCACTGATTATACTGAATATAAATATATTTCAGTGTAAGATCCTTCACATAGTTCTCTTCTACTCAACTGCCTCCTCCATTTTCCTAGAGACCCTCCTCCTGGACTCCTACCTCACAGTGGTTGTCCAGTTTAGTCATGGAGATGTCCAGGCCCTGGTGCTGCTCCTTGAGCTGGTCGTAGCGCGCCTGCCAACGGTTCAGCTCCAGCTGCGCAGAGTTCAGAGACGTCTTCAGCTCCTTCGTCTGCACCTGCAGTCCGTCGTACTCCTGACGTAGTTGCACGTGAGTGTGGGACAGACTGCAAACACACACACACACACAAACACACACAAACACAATGTAAATCTAACCTTTAAAATCCATTTATGTGCATGGTCAAACTATAATAACAATCCTTCATTTGGGGCATAATATTCATCACCAGGGTGATAAGACTTTACTATGGCCATATTTCCACAACATCTACCTGACATTATCACTCAGTTGTCACATTGTTATACACTAGAGGGCGCCACATCCATGCTGACTGAATGAGACGGCAAGAACACATGTTCTGCACACACTAATTTAAGAGCATTGAAACACATACTTAAAAAACATTTATGGTATAACTAACATACAGAATAATAAAATGTTAAAAAGCTCTACAATTTTGTGCTTGTGTCTGGGTACTCACTGGTCCATCTCATCTCTCAGCTTGTGATTCTCATCCAGGATGAGTGTGTTCTTGTGGATCTCCTCCTCCAGACTCTCCCTCTCTTTCTGCAGACTAGCCTCCAGGGCCTCCATGCCATCCTTCTGCTTCAGCAGCACCTTGTACCTGCACGCACACACACACACACACACACACACACACACACACACACACACACACACACACACACAGTCAGTCATGGGAATCCTCTAATGTGGCATTTCAATTTGATCACAAAGACTGCTGAAAAATATTTTCCCCCTCAAATGACATCTTCATGCTAGTGAGACATAGACAAGCATTGATCCGCACACAGCACGCACTCACACACACACACACACACACACACACACACACAAAACCGCCCCACCCCCCACGGGAATGGACTATAGTGTTAGTGTCATTGTTGTTAGTGGGGTTAAAAAACAGGCTGATTAAATATTGAATGTTTGTGTGAGATGTGGTGGTGTGTGTGTGTGTGTGTGTGTGTGTGTGTGTGTGTGTGTGTGTGACATGTGGTGCGCGTCCTCTCTACAGCCCAGGCCACAGACAGGCGGATGATATTACAGCTGATTGGGCACCTGACAGCCGCCAGCTCTAATCCCTCAGCTGAGGCCCAAGAGGGGCCCCCTCTCCATTATACATGAGAGAGAGAAGAGAGAAAGAGGGGAGAGAGAGGGAGGGATGAGGAGGGGGGAAGAGGGTCAGAGAAGGAGAGAGAGAGAGTGGGAGAGCAAGTTTGTAAGTGAGCATGACGTAGAGAGAAGGAAGAAAGAAAAAAAAGAAAGAAAGAGAGAAAGAAAGAAAGGGTGCTGTGATGGTAAGGATGGCAGCTGAAGGGAAGAGGAGTGGGAGGGGGTTAGTGTAGGAGGGTCAGACAGAGGGGGCAAGACAGTGGCAGAGGCAGTGCTGGGGGTGGGCGGGGGCAGGGTGGTGAACAGAAGGGAGGGAGGAGAAGGATAGGAGGGGGTGGGGGGACAGGGGGCACTGGGGGTACTGAGAGAGAGAAGGGAGGAGAGTAAAGAGGAGTGAAGAGTGGGAGGGGAAGATGGAGAGCCCTGAAGTGAAGGGAGGAATCATGAGAGAAAAGAGAAAGAAAAGGAGACAGAAAGAGAGACAGAGAGGGAGAGAGAAAGAAAGAAAGAGAGAGAGAGAGAGAGAGAGAGAGAGAGAGAGAGATTTCTATGCTGCATTAGTTCCACTCATCTGTAGGGTTTCCACACCACTGCTGTGGACAATGGGACAAACTTTCCAGTGGAAAATGGGTGTGAGCAGGAGTTAATTTATGGAGTGAGCGGGTGCCTGTTAACTGGCCTAAAAAAGTGGACAACTGACAGCGGATTCAAAAGAAAACACAGCGATTCCTATCAAAGCGCTCTCTTTCAGCTCACATGGAAAACAGCTTCATGGCCACTGTGCTGACAAGAATAGTAACACTGCAGTGAATTCATAGACTGCTTACCTTTTCACTTTCTACATTCTTAAGATACTGTTTCAATCCACTAACAACTATAGTCTCATTAGCCACACATATTAGCCTTTTTTACAATATTATCACTGGCAGGAAGCAGCAAGCAGGATGTATGAATGTGTAGACTATGTGTATGTGTGTGTGTGTGTGTGCGTGAGGGTGTGTACAGGATCATAGGGGTATCTGTAAATTCTCTGAGAGAGGCCCCTTTGATCCCGGCCACTTCAGATGAGTGGAACTCTCCTTAATCTGGATCAATAAGAGGGGTGGTGCTCACGCTCCCTCCCAGAGACTCAAATAGAGCCTCTTTGCAACCCCCCCATCCAGCCTACCCCTTAACCCAAGATGAATTCTCCCAGAGGAGTTTTACATATGGAGCATGTCTATCCACCTGAGCCATCTGTAAACTGTAACTATAGGAGAGTGTTCTGGAACTGAGGTGATATGTAAAAGACATCAGAGAATAAGTGTGTTTCCTGCTGCAGTTTCCTGTTCGTGCCTTTGCATAGCTTTGTTCTGGGTACGCACTAGTAGGCTAGTTGTTATTCAGCGTGCAGTATCAAGCTCCTCTTGACTGTGTGTGTGTGTGCGTGTGTGTGCATGTGTGTGTGTGCGTCAGCATGTCTGTGGTAGTGTGGGTGCATGACTGAAAGACAAAGAGTTGAGAGTGGGTGTGTGTGTGTGTGTGTGTGTGTGTGTGGTGTGTGTGTGTGTGTGTGAGTGAGTGTGAGTGTGAGTGAGTGAGTGAGTGAATGTGTTTGAGTCTTAAAGGTGCCTTGCCACACAAAACCATTTTACCTGTTGTTTTTGACATCTGATAGGTCTATACGAGTTGGAGTTGTTTTGGTGCATGTGAAAATATAATAAAATCTTCGCTGTCTGCTACAGCCAGTGGAAAAAAATAAACAGAGAAATCAGGCCAGTCCAAAAAGTTTACGAAGTTTACGCAAGATAGACCAAGCTTGAGCTCTTCTGTATTTGATTAATGCCCACCCCACAAAATCCCAACAATGCAAGATCACTGAATATCTGTCAAAAAAGACAACAGGCAGAAAAGCAACATCTTATTTTTAGTATGCTGAATAACAGGAGATTGGGGACAAATGGCTGCAGTGCATTTTTCGTGAAGTCCCTTACTGTTTCTGTGTCCAGCGCATTTCGAAACAAATGACTTTGGTGAACACAACGGACTTCGTCTCTCAGTAACCTCGCGATAACGAAACAGTTATCTGGTTATGTTGGCTAGTGTGAAACCCTACACATTGTGTCTGTTGACAGTCTCCAAGCAATTGGTGGATGTGCTTATCTTAGTCTATATCCTCCCTCATTTTCTCTGAAATGTAATATTCCTTTGACACTTCAACACTTTTAGTTCTTCGTCCCTTGTAATTCTGATATTAGCCAACTAATGTAAATAGCCTATTCACCTGACATGACTTGCTGACATGCTACATCTGCGGATCAGAGCACAGCTCTTTATCATAGGAGGAAAAACAAGGCGCTTTACCTCTAGGCCTTTTTCAATCGTTTGCATATAGTGTTGTTAAGGTCTCCTTGGACCGTTTTCAGCCCAACTGAAGTTACATACCGTCTTTGGAGACCTCAGACAACAATATGAAATACTATATAGACGTATAGCTGGGCACCTTTAAGGTGAATGCTAACACACTCCAGGTCATGTCACAGGTCAGGGCTCTGCTAATTTGCTACTGCATGTGTGAGTGTATGTGATGTACAGTGTGTGTGTGTGGTGTGTGTGTGTGTGTGTGTGTGTGTGTGCGTGTGTCAGCATGTCTGTGGTTGTGTTGGTGCATGATTGAAAGACAGAGAGAGTGAGTAAGGAAGTGAGTAAGAGTGAGTAAGAAAGCGTGTTTGAGTCTTGAAGTGAATGTTAACTCCAGGTCATGTCACAGGTCAGGACCCTGCTAATTTGCCACGTGTTTGTGTATGTACAGTGTGTGCGTGTGTGTGTCGGGGCGGGTATGCGTGTGTGTGTGTGTGTGTGTGTGTGTGTGTGTGTGTGTGTGTGTGAACAGACAGAAAGACAGGAAAAAAAAGTGTGTGTCTGTGTGTAGACATTCAAAGCGCTTGCTCACTTGTTCTCCAGGTTGCGGTGCTCCTGTTCCAGGCTGCGTTGGCTGGCCTTGAGCGCGGTGTGCTGGGCGATGAGCGTCTCGTACTCGGCCGCCTGCCGTTCGTGCACTCCCAGCAGACGCTCGTGCTCACGCAGCGCTCCCTCCTGGGCCGCTCGCGCCTCCTCACGCTCCCGCTGCAGGCCCTCCGCATCTCCCTCCAGCGTCTGCACCTGGCCCTGCAGTGTTGCATTCTGGGCCATGAGTGAGGCACTCTGGGAGCTGAGCGTAGAGCTCTCCACCTAAAGATAGTGTAGGATGAGAAGATGAGGAATATTTTATTGACAGCCAAAGGGCTTCCAGTTTATTTTCATTGTCCACAAGCAACAAGATTTGATTCAAAATTTATAATCAAGATTTGATTTTAAATATATATATATATATATATATATACACACACATACATACACACACACAGCTGCAATAATAGAACAGTGTTACATACATTGTTTTGTTTGGAGGTTATACCTACTGTCAACAGTTTGACATAAACAATAATGTGGTGGTGTTTGTGTGTGTGTGTGTGTGTGTGTATATATATGTCTACACACAGGAGAGAAAGAGCAGTTATACAAATCCTGTGTTTGAGTGTCCAATTGTAAACAGTGCATACCTGTAGTTTGGCGGTCTGTGTGTGTAGTGCAGTATTGTGTTCCTGTAGTGCAGCTGCTTGTCTCTGTAGTGCTAGCGTCTGTGCGTTCAGCTGAGAATTCTGGGATTCCAGCGTGCGCTGCTGCTCCTTCAGGAGCTGCTTCTCAGTCTGCAGAGCAGCATTCTGGGTAAAACAATGAAACCAATTAAATTACATGACAAGTATTTAACTTGTTTAAAACACTGGTATTCACAGACTAGCAGACAAGTCAACCATTGCTACTGTTAAATCTATGGTAGCAAATAATCAAAATGTTTTCCCTGGATGTTCCCTGGATGTTCCTACATTGTCTTTTATGACCTCAACAAGACGAAACTGAAGCCATCAGTTTGTTTGAGGTCGTCTTTCAAAGACATTCCATAGGAAAGAGGGTAGTCTGTCCCCCTCATATGTTAAAACATTTAGGAATGTTCTAGAAGGGAGCCTACATTCTTCTCCACATCGATCAGCCGGTCCTTCAGTTTGAGCAGCTCAGCCGTGGCCTCCCTCTGCTCCATCTCCCATTTCTCTTTTCCTGCCCGCTCCACACCATGGCCCAGTGCATTCTGGGAACTCTGGGTGTGGGCAGCCTCCTCTTCCTGCCTCTGCCTCAAGGCCTCCAGGGTCTTTTTTACCTGAGAGCAAAAGAGGTGATGGGACACGCTCATCAGCCCCCGAATCAGAGATAGGGGAGGCAAATCACTCTTACGGACACATCATTTTTGTCCATTGGTGGAAGGCATCTGAAAATCTGGTGTGTGTGTGTGTGTGTGTGTGTGTACCGTGCTAAGCTCTGTGCGCAGCTGCAGGTTGAGGTTGCCAGACTCCTCCAGACGAGACTCCAGGCTCTGGATCTTCTCCTCGCGGAGCTCCAGTGTCTTCTTGAGCGTGGACTCAATCTTGGACTCCAGGATCTTGTACTTACTGGTGGGACACAAGCAAACACACTGGACTTTAGCCCATGGACTTAATATGACCCAATTACCTTTTTATTACAACCTTATCTTTATATTAGCCTTCCACTTTGACCAACAAGCGCATAAGTTGGACTGTAGTTATGGGACATTTTGACGTGGCAATAACGGTATTTTTTTTCCAGTCCTTGAGTTACTAAGACTTTTTGGTCCTAAGCCTGTAGACACAGATGTACTTGAGCTCCCCCATCTTACAGGCCCAACTGTAACGATTAATCTCCGCATGCTCTGCATGAACTAAAATATAAAATGCTCTGCATGACTAAAATATAAAATCTTTGCCTTTCCATTCTACTTGGCTCAATTCACAAGCTAGACAGACAGATGTGTCATGTCTGTCTTTTCTTTTTACACCTCTTTTTTTTCCAATCCCTAGAAAACATCAAGCCATGAGTTGTCATACGCCTTGAGCAATGGAAAGTCAAAGCCGAAGTCCATCCAAGAGAAGAAACTCAATATTCCAACTTTCCTCCTCTTTTTCTTTTCCTCTGTGCTCACTTTCTTTCCCCACACACACTTGGACTTACTCATCCCCCTCCCCCAAACACACACACACACACACAATCCCAAATCCATGACTTGGTGCTCTAGGAATGTATTGTGTGGTAGTAAATTTCTCTGGCGCTAAGCGTCTGAAGCCAAAAAGGCATGCACTTCATTAATGGCAGAGGAGGAATGTGTTGGGTTTCTCCCTAGCGTGTTATCGCTCCGGTGTGATCCCTCTCACAGACCCTATTAACACCTCCAGCCCCTGGGCAAGGTTAAGGAACTGGACAACTTAATCTCTTTCAACTTAACTTTCACTGCTGACCTGAAAGGTGCTGTTTACACATCTGAGTAAGACGTTTAGTTCTGATGGCAGTTTATTGCCCTCCAAATTACATGCCTGCTTTAGAAATCAGTTTAATAAGTGTATCATGTCTCCTGTGTATTCACTGATGGGGTTTTGAATGATTCTTGGCATCGAGATGTGTAACTATGGAACATTCCAGAAAATATTAAGGAGGGCAGAGCACGCAATGCATGCATGTATATGCACAAGGCTAACCCCGATGACCACTTAATGGATATGAACAGGCCAGGTTGAAATCCCTGGTGCACACACTCGCATGCACACACACACACACACACACACAGACCCATAAACACACACACACACACACACACACACACACACACACACACACACACACACACACAATTGTGATCACTGCAAAGCACAACACACAGACAGAGACTAACTGAGTGAGGGACAGAAACAGAACTGCAGAGACAAAGAAAGAGCAAAAGTGACAGATACAGAGAAAATGATGAAAAACTAAAGAAGGAAACAAAACTGAAGTGAGACTAAGCTGAAAAGAAACTAAACGCTTCACTGAGCACCACCTTAATACTCACCCACTGTCACTGTCACAATGAGGCACATCCACAGAGAGAGAGAGGAGAGAAGCACTGAGCATGTGTGCACAAAACACCCACACACACACACACACACACAAACACATACACACACACACACACACTTCAGTGACATCAGACGTGTCAAACCCATTTCTCTACAGACCCATCAGCACATGGCACCGTAGGCGACTCCTTCACAACCTACTAATCCCCAGTCTCTTCTATTAGCGGTTGACTCACCACACACACACACACACAGACACATACACACACACACACACAGACACACGCGCTCAGACAACCACAAGAGCAATCAATTCAAGCACATCTCATGCTTCCCACGGCAACACCAATAAGATTAAGTGTTTTAGGCACAAGAGAAAAATGACACTCAAATGGCTGTGGGGAGAAGTCTGTGTCTGTGTCTGTGTCTGTGTCTGTGTCTGTGTCTGTGTCTGTGTCTGTGTCTGTGTCTGTGTCTGTGTCTGTGTCTGTGTCTGTGTCTGTGTCTAGCAGGTGAAAAAAGAAAAAGAAAATGTAAGTGTGTGTTAATGTCAGATGTGTGTGTGGGTGTAAAATATTTATAGAGGTGACATTGTCTGAATAAGTGTAAATGTGTGATTAAAAGTGTGTGTGGTTGTGAAAGACACTGTCCTACATAGTGACAATGGGTACATGAATGAGCGCACGAGTGTGAGTGTGTGTGTCTGTGTGTGTGTGTCTGTGTGTGTGTGTGTGTGTGTGTGTGTGTGTGTGTGTGTGTGTGTGTGTGTGTCCCTACTTGTCTTCACTGCTGTGCTCCTCCTGCAGCAATCTCTCACGGTTGAGGCCGATCTTCTCCAGCTCGTGGCTCAGAGTCTCCAGCTCGTTACACTGCTGTTGCACCTTCAGCTTCTCAGTAACCAGGTCCTGAGCAACACACACACACACACACACACACACACACACACACACACACACACACACACACACACACATCAGCACCAAGGCTACAGATAGGCCACTTGCTCACTTCATCCTTTACCACCATTTTAATGCATTTTAATAAATCTTTCTTTTTCTTTTTTTTAAGGTATTATCTTATTATTATTTTTGGAATCAAACTCTCCAAAGTCCGTTATGACTGTATTCCATCGTCTGTAATCCCATCATTCCATACAGGTAGTGACTGAACAAAGGCCACTTGGATCACTAAATTGCTGCTGACAAAATCATTTTGTTGACTTAATTTTGTCCGCAGTTGTACCTCTCGGAGTGTGGCCAGGGTTCTCTTGTCGATGGTGGCCTGCTTCTGCAGCTCTTTATTGTTCCTCTCCAGCTCCTTGGCCCTGCTGGCTGTCTCCTTGAGCCTCGCCAGCTCCTTCCCCATGGCGCTGCCCTCCCGCTCAACCACCGCCAGCCGCTGGCCGCTCTCATCCAGCGCCGCCTCTTTGGCCTCCAGCTGCTGCCGGAGCCAGCGGGCCTCGCGCTCCGCCTGCTTGCGCTCCTTCTCGGCCTGGGCCAGCTCCGTCTCCAGGCCGCGCTTCTCCTTCTCCAGGGCCTGGGCGCGCCGGCCCGCCGGCCGGGCCTCCTGCTCCAGCTCGCGCCGCAGCTGCACCGCCGTCTCCTCGGACTGCTGGAGCTCCCGCTCCACGCTCTGCAGCTTGGTGGACGTGTTGTCCAGGGTCTGCTGCAGCCGCTGGGTCTCCTGGGTCAGACTGCTGCAGCTCAGCTCCAGACGCTCAGACCTGTGGACGAGGCCAGCAGAGACGGACTGTTTATTAGGAGGGGTCTACTGGGGATTTCAAGCAGGTCTGATTGTGGTGGATCTCAGTGCAGTGTGATCTTTAATCTATGAACAAAGTCTCTCTAACCCAGGTCACTGTTGACCTTGGTTACACACGAACACACACGCACACACGCACACACTCACTTCACTCTAAAAAGCTGTTGCAGGTCTCATAAATTCAATGTAATTGAAACCCACAAACAACCCCCAACCCCCTCTACTTGACCCTTGACCTCTGACCCCACCTCTTGGCCTGGGTGCGCAGCTCCTCGAGCGTCCTCTGGGTGTCCTCTCGCTCCCTCTCCATCTCCTCGTACTCCTGCTGGAGCTGGGCCAGTCGGGCCGAGGCCGGCTTGAGCGCCTCCAGCTGCCGCCGGAGCTCCAGGTTCTCCTGATCCAGCTGCCGCTGCTCCTGCTCCAGGGCGCCCAGCCGCAGAGCAGCGTTCTGGGCCGTGTCTGCCAGCTTCTTCAGCCGCCGGTTGTCCTGCTCCAGTGCCGCGTTCTCCCGTTCCAGGGCCTCGGCGCGGTCACAGGTGATTTTCAGAGAGGCCACCTGAGAGAGGGGCGAAGACGTGTGGTTGGTTATGGTTTGGCAAGGTTCACTTATCTGATGGCGTGTGGTTTGGATGCCACAAGGCTGATTTCCCCTTAGTCTACAACTTGACCTTAACTGAGATTAGAGGAAGTGAGACTAGGACATATGCAACCAAAACAAACACACACACGGACATCCAAACACACAAGCAAAGCTCTGTGCTGCCTTTGGGTCTGTAAATACACTATAAATAAACCTTACCTGGCTTGACATAAATAAAAAGATAGAATCACCCACAGCCACCCACCCATATGAACTCCCAGTCCCACATCCCGCTCTCTGTCCCCTCACCGTCCTCTCCAGCTGCTCTCTGGCTCTCTCCACGCGACTTATGTCCCTCTCCAGCTCATCACAGCGTTCGGCTCGCTCCCGCAGCGTCTCCAGCTCCTTGGTGGCCTGTCTCTGCTCGGCCTCCAGGCGCGCCAGCCGGCCGCCCGTCTCCGAGATGCTCTGGTGAAGCGCCCGGTTCTCCGCCTCCACCTCGCGCACCCGCGCCTCGCTGTCCGCCTGAGCCCGCCGCCGCAGTGATGTCACCGCCTCGTTCAAGTGCTGCTTCTCCTGCACCAGCTCGGAGATCTGTCAGGGAACAACAAAGTAACAAGTTAACAAAAATATTCAAAATATGTGTAAGATCTGACCAATAAACAAATGATCCCAATTAGTCAGCATTGCAGGCTGGTCTTTGGATGAATATTTGTAATTTGGAATAAGAGGGCAGCCATGGCCTACTGGTTAGAGCTTCGAGTTTGTAACCAAAGGGTTGCCAGTTTGATCCCTGACCAGTGGACAATGGTTGCAGTGTCCTTGAGCAAGACACGTAACCCCTCACTGCGCCCCGGGCACCGCTATAGCAGACAGCCAACTGCTCTGGGTTAGTGTGTATTTCACTTCACTGTGTGTTCTGTGTGTTTCACTTATTTAAGATTGGGTTAACAGCAGAGACCAAATTTCTCCCTCAGGAGTAAAATATTATTATTATTATTAATTATTATTATTATTTAAAAATGTGTGGTCTTGGTGGGTATGTGGTGTGTTAGTCACAGGGAGTAGTGCGAGTGCAGACCTGCTTGTCTTTGTCAGCCTGCTGGGTCTCCAAGGCCTTCTCCAGCTTCTGCTTGTCTTTCAGCAGCTCCTCACCCAGACTCTCCATGTCCTGGTTCGTCTGCTTCTCCTGGTCCAGCAGCGTCTGCAGACGCTCAAGCTAAAATGGACACACAGACACACACACACATATATATAATAACATCCATCAAATATCCAAGATCCTAACATCAAATAAAATAAGGCAGGGTAAAATGTGGTAATGAGTGAATGATATGTCGATACGTCAAAAATGTAAAGTGTTGATTCTTGAAGAGAATTTTCAGAAAGTTACTTGGTCAAACCTATGTGACTTTCTTTTGGTTTCGTTTTACAATTCAGACATTTCGTTTTACAATACAGACATTTTTCGGCAAAACAAAGCCTCCCCTATATGAAATACACAACCAACCTTAAGGAGCCTCAGAAGTAGTTTGTATTTTCCTTCAGCCAGCACAGTTAGCTGCACATTGATGGCATGAGTCCCAACAGGAGTGAGTTAACAGTGGGGCTTTACCTTCTTGCTGAGGCCCTGGTTCTCGCGCTCCAGCTCCTGACTGTGCAGCTGGCTCTCCTCCAGGGCCAGGGCTCCCTGACGCAGCTCCTGGATGGTGCTCTGCAGGCTCTGGTTCTCCTTCTCCAGCTTCAGCAGCCGGCTCGATGCCGACTCGTTCATCTCCACCACAAAGGACTTACGAGCTGCAGAGGAAGGGAAGGGAAGGGAAGGGAAGGGAGGAGAGGAGAGAGTTCAAATCTTGGTTTAATGGTGTGAGTGGAAGGGAAAATGTGCTAGGTGTTAGTGGGGTTATGGTATAGATGGATACAGTGGAACCTGGACTTGAGCTCGGGAGGTAAAGATAAAGGTATACTAATATATAATATTCTCTACTGTATATAATATTTAAAATATAGGCAAACTGTTATATTAGTACAAAAGATCCACTGAAATGCAAGCTGTATTCACTGGAATAAGGCTTGCCTGTGTACTCTGGTACAATGTTCAGATTTCCTGCACTGTGACATACTTTTTTAGAAAACTGGGCCAACATCAACTGATACTTTCTATTAGAATGTAAAGCAGGCTGTGGAGAGCTCATTGTTAGAGGAGTCAAGCGGCTGTTGACCCATTGATCCACTCGCATGCATTGAGATTTTAAGAGGTGTGGAAACTGAGAAACTATGCAGTTACTTGGTCTCCTCATAACCAGGGTATGCATTGCATGTATATATTTGTGATAATTTGTGAAACTGTATTGTGTGTGTGTGTGTGTGTGTGTGTGTGTGTGTGTGTGTGTGTGTGTGTGTGTACCCTCATTGACGTCATTATTCTTGGACAGCTGTTCCAGCTCCCAGCCCAAGTGAGCAGACTCGTTCATGCTCTGCTTCTGAGAGATCTCCAGCAGCATGTTCTCCTCCAGCAGCTCCTCAAGCCGCTTCTTATCTGTGTCCCGGTCCTGGACAACACACACACACACACACACACAATACATACACACACACAACACACACACACACACACACATATATACCCATACACACACACACACACACACACACACACACACACACACGATAAAAATACATTCATACAAACATGCACTCACTTCATCAAAGCCTTTCGCCAAAATCATCTTAAAAACCAAACCACTAGTGTTCCCAAAAGCCTAACCACAGGTCATGAACTCATGCCTTAGTAAGACACACACACACACACACCACACACACACACACACACACACACACACAGACACACATACACACACCACTCTAACACATGAGTTTCTGTATGGATTGACCCGGGCTTTGCTGTTAAATCAATGCTTTCCTGTGAAATCTGAGAACTGAGGTCAACAGGACCTCATGGGCTTTTAGTGTCACACAAGCAATCGGGAGCGCGCACACACACCACGCACACACACACACAACAACGACACACACACACGCGCACGCAACACACGCACACACACACGCAACACACACACACAAACGCACAACACACACACACACACACACGCAAACGCAACACACACACACACACGCAAACGCAAACGCAAACACACACACGCACACGCACACGCACACACACACCGCAAACACACACGCAAACACACACACAACACACACACACGCAAACACACACAAACACACCCTTCATCATAGAGATGAAAGCACCACTAGTTTAGTGTATGCTGCAACACTTTATACCCCTATCATGACATATTATAATGAGACTGCTATAGCCTGTTCCGAGGTCAGTAGAAACAGCTAAAAGCTTTCTGCCGTCACACCACTGCCACGCACCATTTCTATATCGTGCAGTTTGGAGCGCAGCTGGAGGTTCTCCTTCTCTAGCTCGTGCAGCTTGTCACAGCGCCCCCTAGCTGTGGAGAGCTGTTCCTCCAGCAGGGACTTGGTCTCCATCAAGGTGATGTTGTCCTCCCTCAACTCCTACGGGCAGGATGCGAAGAAGACAGATCGTCAGCAATCAGAAAAGACAAACTGTCAGCAATCAGCAACACACGGGGGATACAGTGATACAGTGTGAGACAGGCAGGCCGTTAGAGAAAGGGTGCTATTTCTAACACCACTGTCAGGATCAATTAACTGGAGGAGTCTTGAGCATGTTATTGATCAGTTCCTCCAAGCCAAAGTCTCTGCTCACACATCCTTCCTGTAGTAAAAAAAAAAAGTTAAACTCTGTATTTCCCTGTAATTGGAGGTCTAAGGAGAGAGGTGTCCAGTTCAACTCAAGTCCAACAACCTGGCCTACTTTTAGCCAGAGCTTTGGTCTCCGGTATACTTAATCTGAGATCTTAATCTAGTCTAAGGCATTTAGTCTGAGATTATTATTACACCATGGGGTGGGACACCAGTTCACACGCCCCTAAAATGAATACTGGGTGTGTGTGTCTGTGCTGGTATCAAAACAAACACTTGAGTTCTATGAGCTCACAGACTACTGGGTAAAAATACATGCATACAGAGGCCTGTATATATAGGCTAAACTTTTGAGATGAGTATATGGTGAGAAATGTGATCAGGCAAATGAATGGGCACCTCTACTCGGGTCTTATAGAAGTGGACATCGTGCAGTCTCTCTTTGCAGCGGGACAGCTCTGTCTCCAAACGGTCCACACGACCAGCCCGCTCCCTCAAAGCGTCCACCTCATCCCGGTACGCTCGCACGGAACGAGCCTCGGACAGCAGCTGCACATTCTGCACACACACACACAATTTATTGACAGATTGCCAATCATTTACTTGCCAATATTTATTGGCAGGGTCACTGAAAGTCATGTTGACCTCTGTTAACAAACAATCACTTGCTAACTGATCAGCGAACAAAAAAAGACACAAAATTGTACTGATTTCATGTCTAATGTCATCCATGCAAACCCATTTAAACATATCAATTGACCGAACATCATCAGTGGTACATCATATGAGTGTGGTGCATTTTTCTGTTACACAAGTGTTACATGAGAATGTAAGACATCCATGAGAAAGATGCTTTGTCTATCACTTAGAAATGTTCCTGTTTTGAAGAGTGACTACTTTAAAGCATTAGTCTTAAAGTAGTTCAGATGTTTCTCTGTCCTTTGGGGGTTCCCTAATGGAGCTCCTAAACTCTGCACAGGGAGCAGGAGTATAAATGTTTCAAAACCTTTTTTTCCAAGACTTTATATCAAACTCATGAGTTTGGGTTCTAGGAAATACAGTCCCACAGAGAGAGGGAGTTTGAGGTAACTTGCATGCGCGCGCACACACACACACACACACACACACACACACACACACACACACACACCTCTTGCTTGAGTTTCTGCAATTCTGCATCCAGTCTCTCCACCTCATTCTTGGTGTCCAGAAGTTGTTCAGTTTTCTCCTCCCTGTGTTAAACATAATCATAATCATTTGAGTACATACCGGTCCACCACATTTGGACTACAGAATATCATGATACAATTTAGTCATTAGCTCAGTGCTTCTCAATTTTTTTCCGTTACGCCCCCCTAGGAAAAAAAATACATTTCTCGCGCCCCACTCTCCGCCACGACTATAAATAGTATTATTTTTCTATAAAATTGTTATAAGTATACCTCTGCACTGTAGTCACATATTTCCTCGTCTTATCTTTTGGGTGACTTTCCTTTGTCTCATTACCTCTCCGCCTTTCTTTTCATCCCTGTTAAATATTTTTCCATGGTGTTTCTTAGGGGGGTGCACACTGCACTTCAGATCTTCTGCTCTTTGCTGTGTGAGCATGCTCAGTGTAAAAGAAAACCCTACACCATAGAGCTAATACTCCCTGCGCACACTCTGACAATGAGTACAATTACACTTTTTTTCTAGTACGGCAAAAGAAAAGCATGTTCCCCATGGTCATACTTTTCCCCCCCGGCATCCGCTGGGTACTCACAGCTCTTGTCTGGAGCGGCGCAGCTTGGCTTTGGTGTCGGCCAGCTCCACGGCCAGGTGCTGCCGCTCCTCTTTGGACAGCGGGGCCGCAGGCTGCCTTTCAGGGCTGAGGCTACCCATGAGGCCAGTGTGGGGCTGCTGGGACTGAAGGTAGTCCCGCTCCTGGGTCAGCTCCACCACCAACTAACACACACACACACACACACACACACACACACACACACACACACACACACACACACACACACACACACACACACACACACACACAACAAGAGAGAGAGAGAGAGAGAGAGAGAGAGAGAGAGAGAGAGAGAGAGAGAGAGAGAGAGAGAGAGAGTACAATGAGAGGGAGAGATGAAGGGAGAAAACAAAAGGAGAGAAGAATGGAAAGAAGAAGAAGAGAGGGAGAAATGGAAGATGAGTGGCCAAGCACACAAGTGCATTCAAGGACACACTTGCTTATTCCATTCTCACTGACTCCAAGTCATGTCCAAAAGCTGATTCAAATGAACATGGCTTCCTGAATCACTTATCACACGTGGCTTGGAGTAAGAAAAGCCATTTCCACTGTATTTCTAAACGATTGAGAAACACTGCTCTAGGGACCAGTAACATGACGAGACACTCTGGCTGCCAAAGCATATCTTATGATTCATTTTAAAAGCTGTCTAAGCCAAGCAAACATGTTGTTGTGGCAGATGCAAACTGGCTTAAGGATATTGCATGGCAGGAACCTTCAGGTCATTCAAATTTAGACATTTTCCCCCGACAGTTATAGTCGCTAAG
>PYXC01000362.1:5607500-5610000 GCA_015244755.2 Tenualosa ilisha | reverse complement strand
CACATATATGGCAAGACCAGACATGTCCATATGACCCAACCCTCATCATTCCAAAACACACAGGGGCAGCTCCCTACTGAGATGTACCCTCACACACCACGTGTGCACGCGCACCCACACACACACACCCACCCACACCCACAGGAACATTTAGTATCTTTATCTCACACCAAACACACTGCCACTAGGCTACTCCACAGGCCACACAAAGGACTATTACACACCAACGTACACACACACAGATAAAGTGTCTCTCAGATAAGAACACAAGGTGAAATCTTACCCTTCAATTTTATTATGTGATATTTCAACTGAAATATGAGCAACAACTCTCTCTCTCTCTCTCTCTCTTCTGGAAGAGACATAACTAATACACACACTACTGTGTCTCCAAGAGAGAGAGAACACACTGATATAATAAGTCCCACTTGATCACATGATCTTCCAAGCGGAAAAATAAAATGACAAATCTTTCCTTTGCAACGCAAGCTTGTTATTAAAACAACTTTCCAGCTCAGTGAAGTAAGCTAGTCACCGTGGAGACAGGAATTATGGGACCCCCACCATCTGTCATACATTCCGCATTATAACAAGGAGATCTAAACACACACACATACACACACACACACACACACACACACACACACACACACACACACACACACATACACACACACAGCATCCATCTCCTGTTTTGTATGACACCAATTAGCTGAAAGCTTGCTGATGCTTCAAGCAAATAAAAGAAGCAGAATGGCAGTGGTGATATAACACTGATGGGCCCGGCTAGCATGCTAGTAGCCTGGAAATTACAGGTTCAGGTGGCTGCCATCGTTGTGTCCTAGTGCAAGGCACTTAACCCTAAGTTGCTCTAGGGGAGACCGGCCCCGATGAAATTGATAGTCGGCAAATGTAAGTGGCTTTGGATAAAAGCGTCTACAGCATGCAAACAAGGTAAATGTAGAATGCAGAAGAGAGACCCCAAACACTGAGCTGTCTACTAGCTGTCATTATATGCAGTATGGTGTCCTAGAGAGGTCATACAAAACCCTGCGGTTCTCCAGGGAGGGGCAACCTAAACTGGGGTGATGGCTACAAAGTCAGATGGGGAGTGAGTGGCCTATTGTGTGAGAGACGAGGTGTTCTCTTACACACACACACACACACACACACACACACACACACACACACACACACACACACCACACACACACACACACACACACACACACACACACACACACACAGATGCATCATAGGTGAACTTGAGGAGGGACAAGATGACACTGATGAGGAGCTGTGATCAGCTTACACACACACGCTTCCTCTTACGCACACACACACACCATACACTTATAACAAAATAATCTTCAATCACACATACTGAACATACACAAGGAGATAGACAGAGGGAGAGAGGAGGAGATAGACATATGGTGAGAGGGAGGGAGAGAGACCAAGAGAGAGGGATGGAGAGAGAAAGAGACCAATCACATAACATGTCTATACCATACACTGGTCATCTGTGAATTCTCAAATTCCCCCAGTCAATCATGTGAAGTGCTACAGTCAGCCAGCCATGACGGGAATCTGACCAGACAACTGTGCATCTGTGCATCACCCACACACCCTGACACACACACACACACACACACACCCCATCGTCACCACTACCACACTAAGGCCCTACCATGTGTTGGTCTACGATTCATACTGCAACTCAATCAGCCTGCTGAAAGAGACGTGCAGGGAAGAAAGGTGATATGTAGACACACACACACAGACACACACACACACACACACACACACACAGGCGCTTAGGTCTTCATTATTGATGTACCTCCCATCATTACCATTTTCCACTGACCCTCATTAACACAAGCACTGCCACCGCACCCAGAGAGAGAGAGAGAGACTGGAAAGAATGCACCTCTGCAGAGGAAAACACACTGCACTGGTCACTACAGCACACAGCCTGCCTGTTGATTTTGGCTGCTCTCAGACACCTAGCTAACATGGAATTACGTGCATTGCTGACAGCCCTGCTTCCCAAGGCCCCAGTGTTATGGCGATTCTCATTATATCTTTTTATGACAGGAAGGTGTGTGTGTGAGAGAGAGAGAGACAGACAATCACAAAAAGGGGAATGAGGGGAAAAGATTTGAGTGTGTGTGTGTGTGTGTTGGGGGTGCTTTGAAGAGGACGTCTGGCATGTCAGACAGCAGACCTCATCGTGCAGATATGTAGGCCAGCGGGGCTGCCTGCCTCCACCTTCTCCCAAGCCTCACCAGAAGCCCATTTCCTTCACTGGCTCCCAGAACAATCCGGAATCCCTAATCTAGCCCTGGCACCAGCCTCCCATGTTTTCCACACAGCTTCCTCCAGCACCGGGGACGTGCACCCTGGCTCCGCGCTCTCCCAGGCCCCTGGATATGCCCACGGACCCCAGTGTGTGAAGGAGGAGTTGTCAACACATGATGGCTATCAGCACAAAAGCGAG
>PYXC01000362.1:5547500-5605000 GCA_015244755.2 Tenualosa ilisha | reverse complement strand
GTATAATGACCTTGGGTGCCCAAGAACCTGCAACTCAACTTGGCAAGTTACAAGTATGGCAAAAACAAAGGCCCCATTGTGGATCTTACCTCCAGAGTAATATTCGCCTCTACAGCACTTTAAAGTGTTAACGTTTTTTTTTAAGTACTAAAAAGTATAACACACCGCCATTTGGAAACTACCAGGGAAAAACTGCCAGGTTCTCCGCTGAACTCCCGCCTCTACCGCAACCCCAGAAAGAGGAGTGCAGGCTGAAGTAATGAGAGAGGAATTTAACAGGAATAAAAGCAAAGCTCAGGGATGTGGGCCAGGCTCATTTAAATGCACTGGGAGAATTTTACTGGGAGAGAGAAAGAGAGAGAGAAAGAAAGAAAGAAAAAAGTGAAAAGTGTTTGAAGATTTCACTGATGGGGGCTAAGACTGGTGGTGTAGTTGTTGGCATGCTGTGCAGGTTTCCACTCTGACCCACATAATCACTGCACCCATGGCAAAACACACACAATCGCACGCGCACACACACAAACACACACAACACACACACACAGCAGGCATCCCGAATGCTGATCAATACCAATCCAACACTGACCAACCCACCAGGCATAAAAAAGACCTCACTGGTGGGTGTAGCTCACGTGATTCACCGCAATTCAACTCTGTCAGTGTGTGTGTGTGTGTGTGTGTGTGTGTGTGTGTGTGTGTGTGTGTGTGTGTGTGTGTGTGTGTCTAGTGTTTGTGGCCCAGTTCTCTGACCCACTGCACTTACTGCACCAGGCAAAGCCCTATGATTATATTTAGCCATACTGGGGAGACAGCCACAAAGCACAGCAGAGACAGAAAACTAAAAACACACCCTCACACAGACCAAACAACAGCACTGAGGAACAGAGAGACAGAGAGACAGAGAGAGAGAGAGAGAGAGAGAGAGAGAGAGAGAGATAACATAGATGCTAAAAAAGGATACAAAGTGAGAGGAACATAAAAACAAAAAAAAGGAGAAAACTTGATGAAAGAGTGAAAAGAGAAAGGCTTCGAAGAGCAATTGAACACAGGAAGTAGACAAGTCAAATCAGTGTGCGTGAATGTGTGTGTGTGTGTGTCTGTGTGTGTGTGTCCAAAGCCAGTGCAAACAGCAGATGAAAGCAGTGGTGAACATGAAGGCCAGGTAAACACTAGCAGGTGCATCAAGGCCAAGGTTCACATGTGACCCAGCAGACACAGGGTCCCTCACACTTCCTGTCACATGACCTGGCATTACACACACACACACACACCACACACACACACACACACACACACCCTCCTCCCTTAGCATGGCTATCATCTTGTTTTCTGTGGCCATCACAAAGGATTGTCTCAGTATTGCCACATGATTGGACAGGAGCCTAGTTAAGGTAGATACGATGAATGAGTGGTTTTATCATCATCTACTCTTATCAGCTGCAATTTCAGTTCCTTGGAACCGTGTGTGTGTGTGGTGTGTGTGTGTGGTGTGTGTGTGTGTGTGTGTGTGTGTTAGTGTGCGTGTGTGCGTAGTCTGTCAGCCCCTCCATGACCCATATTTACATCTGGCAGGGTGCTGAGATGTGAGCCAAATCTGCAACCTGCGGGGCCTTTTCTGAAACAGATTTTCCTGTGTGTTTATGCTTTAGTAGAGTAAGCACAAAAGCAAACAGCCCATCTTAGGGAGTGCATGTACAGGGTACAGAGTCCACCGAAGGCCCTGACTGGCCTCTGCCAAAAGATAGGCAGAGTCAGTGACAGAGGGAGAGAAAGCTTGAGAGAGAGAGAGAGAGAGAGAGAGAGAGAGAAAAAAGATATTCACTCACTGTACACAGGAAAAGAGCAATAGTGACGTCTTACACTTTTCTGGGCAGCCACAAATCGTCCTCTGTGTGTGTGTGTGTGTGTGTGTGTGTGTGTGTGACCTTTCTGGACTGGCGCACCCCATTCAACAAATCTAAAGCAACAGCGGGCCAGAGAGAGGGGAGATTGAGTGAGAGAGATTCCTGACTCCCCAGTTACCCTCTTTTCTCCTTAACTAACTACAACTAACAACAGCTCCCTCCCCCGCTCCTCCACACTGAAAGAGAAAGAGAAAAGAGACAAAGAGTAAGGGAGACAGAGAGCGAGAGAGAGAGAGAGAGAGAGAGAGAACTCCAACAGTCAGTAGGCAGCCAGCACCTGCTGAACTGAACCAAGTCTTCACTTCAGCTCTCACGGCAACTGGTGCATTATGGGTAAAAAATAACCAACCTCGACTGAGCTAAAAGGACCCCTCTGGAATATTCACTGAACAAAACAATAATCTTCTTTAATTCCTTAATTATTTTTTACATCCTGTCTCATGCTCAGACAGAATTTGAGTCTTATATGAGTATAAATGGGTACTCTGTTTGGTAATGCCCCGAAACATTTTTAACATCATGAGCTATTTTATGACAAGATCACGCATCACACGTGACTAGTGTGAGTGTGAGTGTGTGTGTGTGCGTGTATGTAGCTGTCATCCAGCTGACTCGGTTACAGCCTCTTCAGGTTGATCTATATTTCAAAGTGCTAGCTTCATCCACTCAGTGCTAAAAGCTAGCGCTGGGTGCCTGGATCACTCTCTTACCCGCTCAGAAACAGATGTTGGTGGAGATTGGGCCCAAACCACAGGAGAGAGAGCCAGAGAGAGCCCGAGCAGCATGGGGCCTTGGCAACCTTCAAAGGCCCTCAGAGGCCATTAGCTGCGTTAGCCATTAGCGACAACAGGGCCAGACAAAGGGGTGAGATCAGCTGTGCCGACGACCTCACACACTTGGGCACAGCATGGCACCGCAGAAACACACACACACACACTCTCAGATGCATACACATTCAATCAGGAGCACCACTTTTTAAAATAGCCTGAGCCTACAAGTACACCCATGAGATCCACACACACAAAAAATTTGGCAAACCCTAAAATCAAACACACACACACACAACAAAACAAAAAAAACACACACACACACACACACACAAACACACACAACACACACACACACACACACACACACACAGGTTTGTTGCACCACAACAAAGCCTAGCCTGGAGTTGGAGCAGATGGAGCAGAGACTGCTGTGTGTTGCACATTCATTCAATCTGCTGCAAAATACCCACCTGCATAGGATAAAGCACAGCTTTCCATGGAAAATCATGTCCTTGTTCAAAGAAGTACATTGTTATCAAAACATTGCTTGACAAAACTCCTCCAAAACTCTCAACACGTCCTCTGGTAACAGTAGGAGTCAGATTTTACTCCAGCATTTGAGTGCCATGTTTTTACACACACACACACACACACACACCACACACACACGGCGCTGTGACATGGCTTGTAAAATACAAAGTTAGGCCCCTGAGGATGTAGTTATTCAAGAAGGGGCCGCTTTGAAATCAGGACTCTTGTTCGCTGGGAGTCATTAGACCCTGGCTTGGTTGGATACAGAGATAAACAGGAACGCAGTCCGCACACACAGCCTAGCGAGTCTACACACACACACACACACACACACACACACACACTTTTGCTGGGCGGGGGCTGCAATGCACTGTGAGAAGTGTAGACTATACTGTTACACAAAAGAGAAAAGGGATTCTGGGGTCACATCAAATGGATCTGTTACTGGCTGCAAAGTTAGTACTTCCACAAGTATGCAGGCATGCACGCACACACCCACACCAACACCCCCCCCCCCACACACACACACACCCACACACATTCAAGATTGAGCCAAGTATACCGTCTCCCAGACATTTTCACTGGTTAGTGCCGGATTCACACACCAAGCAGAAGGAAAACAACCGGACCTGGCTCTTGTTCAGCCCCAGTGTCTCTGTGCTGTAATGGATGGCTGCTTAACTGAACACAGGTGAGGTTGGCCTGATGGATGCTGCAATACTAAATAGAGGTGTGGTGTGTGTGTCTGTGTGTCTGTGTGTAAGGAAGGGCTTTGTTTTTAGCGTTTCCCACGGCAACAGCCTCAAGAGGGGGCTTCTTGCGCAGAGAGGTGGGTGAAACACACACACACACACACACACACACACACACACACACACACACACACACGAGCGCTGATACTGGAAGCCAGTTGGGGGTGGGTGATGGGGAGGAGAGAATATGTACAGTGGCAGACAGCTGTCAGAGGGGATAGCATTGCCTGCAGGCTACCATGTGTAGCGCTCTATAAAGTGTGTGTGTCTGTGTGTGTGTGTGTGTGGAGTAACTGGACACCTATGGGAACTAGGCTGCTTGCAGAGAGGGGAGATGCCTTTTGACACTGAAACACAAAGAAGAACCTGCTCTGCATGCTCAAATACATTATAAGGTGTGTGCTAGCATCTGCGTTTATGTTTGTGTTTACTGTGTTTACCAACTTTAGAGATAGTTGACGTAGTTATGAAACTGTTTGCACAACCATTTTCAAGCTCGTTTAATTAGAGATTATATACGTGAGTGTCAGAATATGTTTTTCAAAAGTTGGATGTAGTTCTTAGAGAGGATTGTCTTGTAATATTCATTTAACATGAGCTCAGGCCTCTTAGACCTTGCTACAAAGGCTTAACCCAATAACTGCACAAATTCATGCGTGACCAAGCCTCTCTCGCCCCCCCCCCCCTCCCCCTCCCACCTACACACACACACACACACACACACACACACACACACAGCTCCCCCACCATCAGATTAGGACACACAGTCAGTAGTCTGTGTGTGGAGCAGTAACTGGGGTTTAAGCCACATCCTGCTATATGACTTTTGACTTCCAATCCTGCGTCTAACTAATCAGAAGAGTTAATCACACAAGTATGAAGGCCCTCACAAAGGTGCAGATGCCACACACACACACACACCACTCACACAGGCTTGTTACATAGACAAATGCCAAAGGGTGAGGAGAGTCGGCTAAAGTGGTGTGTAGGAAGAGGAACGCTGTAGCTAAAGAAGCCATTATTCTACAACTGCCATCACTCACTCTGAATCTAACTCTCTCTAGTCTCTTTCTCACACACCACACACACACACACACACACACACACACACACACACACACACACACACAGTAATATATGTGTGCACCAGTTTTATAACTCCCAAGAGTCATCTTACAGGCTGTCACAGACAGCTTTCAGTCTGTGTGTGTGTGTCTGACTAGAGAGAGTGAGATCAGGCCGAATCCCCTGACAATAGGCAGGGAGGGACAGGCGAGAGAGGACCCCCTCCCCCGCCCAGGGCCCTTCCACCCCATCAGTCTGCTGGGGAGGACAGGAGGGAGCAGAGAGGGTTGAGGTTTCAGGAGCTAATCAAATCTGGGAATGCAATGAAGAGAGACAGTTGGGGGTGATGGGGGGGGATAGAAAGAGACCGATAGAGAAACTCAGAGGGACAGAGAGGAAAAAATAAGAGAAAGAGCAGTCAGCATGATCTATCTAGGAACAGACAGCGGCCACACAGACAGACGGCATGGGGTCAGAGTGGAATGCTGCAAGTGTGAGAGTGTGTGTGTGTGTGTGTGTGTGTGTGTGTGTGTGTGTGTGTGTGTGTGTGTGTGTGTGTACGTGTGTACACGCCGGCATTCCTCCTCCCCATACATGCAGACTGTACATTTAATTCCCGGATGCAAGTGGGTCGGCGTTGGCATCTGTGTAGATCAGAGCAGCAATGTGAGGCAGCCTCAGAGTTAGCCACCCAAATCTGGGCTAAGCCCCAGCCATGCATTATTGGGGCACTGCATACGTCTGTTCTCCTTAATCCAGAACGAGCATCGCCACACCCCACCCCCTACAGACAGGCCAGCCAGCCAGCAACCCCAACCCCCCTTTAACACATACTCACTCTCTCTCTCTCTCTCTCACACACACACACACAGAGTTCAATCTCACACATGTGAATACACCCCCCATGCTATACATTTTGTACTCTCCAGGAATGGAGTGCCCATCTGTCTAACAGGCCATATTTACTCATAAATCTTGCAATAGAGAGAGAAAGAAAGCAAGAAAGACCAACAGACCAGTTAAGATTTAATTAAGCAATGGGCATTAATTAATTAATTTATTTATTTATTAATTAAAATAATTAATTCATGCTCACCCCTTCCTTGTCTGAAAAACTACTCTCAGAGAGTTGCAAAAAATGCATAGTATGCCTAAACTGACAACAGTGTCAAATAAATGCAGACTGTGACTGTTAGCAGTTTTAACTGAGAAGCAAACCTATCAAGCTCAACTGATTTACCAATGCTGGGATGGCCAACACCTGTACATGTTCAGGAAATTTAACCACGCATCACTTCCTAAGAGCTGTGAAGTTAACTTAATCTGATTATCATCAATATCCTGTGTGGCCAGCATACACGTGCATGCACACGCAACATGCACGCATATAAGCATGCACACACACACACACACACACACACACACACACCTATGACTCATCAGTTTTACAGTTGCCTTTGAACCTCAGATTGAAACAGGAGCTTTCTATGTGTGCCAACACTGGGCAATTCAGTACCCAGCTCTAACACCCACATTCAAGGCATTTTAGAAACCGCATGCACACACACACACACACACACACACACACACACACACACACACACACACACACACACACACACACACACAGCCCACCAGGGCTTATCTTATTGGGGCTTCTGGACCATGAATTTGTACGCCCATTAGACAGGCAGAATAGTGGATTGTGTAGACAGATCATATCACACTGCCCACATGTGACGTCAAACTCTACCTGAAATGGCTATTAATAGCACACTGGTTAAAAAAAAAGAAAGGAAAATAGACATGTCATTTGTGTGTATGGTGCATGCATGTGAGTGATAGAGAGAGAGAGAAAGAGAAAGAAAGAAAAGAGAAAGAGAAAGAGAGAGAGAGAGAGAGAGAAGTGGGGGGATAGATGCACTCAGAAAGGTGTTATAAAGGATGAGACAGATGCTTAAGAGGAACAAGCAACAGATTGGTAAAGAAAGGAAGGGAGAAAACAACAGCACCGACTCTTGTGGCCCCCACCCCACCCCACCCCCCTCTTGGCACCACCCCTGAGCTCTGACAGGGAACACTGAAGGGGGATTCCTCTGCCCTTGGGGATTAGGTTCAAATCAATCAGCCAAAAGCCAGTGAGAGATCACAGATCTGCCACGACCTGGTGTGGTCATTGATCGCCCTGGCCAGCTCCTGTGTGTGTGTGTACGTGTGTGTGTGTGTTGGAAATCGATCTGCCCCAGTTGTGGTGCTGATGAGCTGGTATTGATGGAGAGCTTCCAGGGATGCTGATGGTCCTCCATCGCTTTGATCAGCAAATTGATTAACTCAGTCCGTCAGAATATGATCAGAGCAGAGGGCCTTGTGTCTTTCCAGGATCTCCCATTACAAACACTAGACCAAACACTACAACACCTTTATTAGAATACGACAAAACACATTAGATGTCATTTCTGCTATGCTCTAAGGTTACATCCTAACTAAAAATGAGTGCAACAAGTTGTGTCCTACTTTTCCCTCTAAATTAGCTTTTTAGCAGCTACCAATAAAGAAAATCACTGCTAATTAACGTGGAAAAATAGCATAAAACAACAATCTTGACAAGCCTGAGCAAGAGTCAAAACAATGAGTATACAAAGAGTCAGTTACTTTTTTAAAAGTATCAGCAAGCAGGAAGACAAACAGAGACAAACAAAAACCACAGTGACTCGGCACGCAATGCTATAATAATGGTTAAGAGCTTGCACACTTGCGTGTGTGTGTGTGTGTGTGTGTGTGTGTGTGTGTGTGTGTGTGTGTGTGAGTGGTGTTAAGGGGGATTGCACAGGCCTTTTGTGTTAACCACTTACAACGGTAAGTGAGTTAGCAATAGCATCTATGCAGACATGGCTATTGTGGTAACATCAGCTAAGGTGAAGAGTGATCTGAGAGCACTGTACTAAGGCGTGCGTGCGTGTGTGCGTTGGGATGAGGGGGCAAACAAGAGATCTTTAGATCGAGGTGTTGATGGAAACCCAAGCTAAAGCGCTTTCTGTCGGTCTATAGTCAGGAAGACCTTAAAACAATCCCTCAGGGTCCACCCCAACTTTCATTTATCAAATGACACACACACACACACACACACACACACACACACACACACACACACACACACACACACACACACACACACACACACAAAAAATGAGCACAGCTTCTGTCAAAGGGTAGCTCGGCCCCTGTCAGAGGGGAGCTGACCCCAAGAAGGCACCCAGATGTTGGCTCTCAAATGAGGCCCCGCCACGCTCCCTACCCACCCTACGTAGGAAACAGGGTGTCATTAATGTCTAGTAGTATTACTGTGGCCATTAGTCAAGTGTGAGAGTGGAAGAGTGAGCAAGAGAGAGAAAGAGAGGGAGAGAGAAAGAGAGAGACAGAGAGAGAGAGAACACGTTTGAGCACTTAGTTTGAAGTGTTTACAACAAGGTAAGTGCCCTCTCTTTCCTTCTCTTACTCACTAAAACACACACACACACACCACACACACACACACACACACACACACACACACACACACACAGAGCTCTGTTACTCATTACTGAACTCTACACAGATGACCTATTAAAACCTACACACCTAGTCTAAAACGGCTCTACCAAAAGAACTATGTTCTTGTGTGTGTGTGTGTGTGTGTGTGTGTGTGTGTGTGTGTGTGTGTGTGTGTGTAGGTTTCTACTAGGTAAAATCAGTGTGAAAGTCCTTCTATCACATATATTCCCAAAAAACAACAACTGACAAACAAGTCAAACAAATTAGGACTGATCATCCAACACGTGTCCCTAACCTCCCTCCACACACACACACACACACACACAGATGTGATTTATTAAAACAGCAAACCAAAATAGCAAGCCAAACACCCAAGAACTGTCTCTCTCAGTCCAGCACTGCAGCAGATACTATGAGGCACTCATAGCATAAACACACCTATATACGTGGGCTGATTGAAGAAACCTTGGACTTGCAAACAGTTCAGTGTTGTGTGCCTGCACGTGCATGTACTGTGTGTGTGTGTGTGTGTGTGTGTCTGTGTGTGTGTTTTTTGGGAAACCATGGAGCCCAGGCAGGAATGCAGTAAACTAGCCTCAGCCAAAATGATGAGTGTCCTGCTCAGGCCCTCGCCCACATAGCCTGGCAAACATCAACAATCTGACTTGAGATCAGCTCACCATCTCCCTGAGAAACAACTGGTTATTTAGAAGGGTGGAATGATCCTGAGACCTGAATCACTCATAGTAGCTCAATGGAAAGAAAAGATTCACTGCTGCAAGATCACAAATTAGGTTTGCATGACAGCAAAACTGCTCTTGAATGTAAAACAATACATGTTGAAAATATAACAGCAAACTACAGCAAAAGATAAGTTAAAGAGGCCCTGTACAGACATGAACTCCATGTTACTGGTGTAATAAACACCTATTAGATGATTTGAGCTGTTTCAAAGAGACCATTACAGCTGCATAACCCACCCAATAACAGAAGCTCAGTCACTGCGGAGTGTATGTGTACACACGTGCGAGCACACACACACCACACACACACAACACACACACCACACACACACATTTAGGGGAATGCCATAAAGGGACACACCTCTCTCCCATGTGTGTGCCCAAACCTGCCCATTAGCCCCCCCCACCCCCCACCCCCACCCCAATGAAACAGTGTAGCAGCTTCAGAAGCTGCAGGGCCAAGCACTTCCCTCAAAACGCTCTTAACTTTTCCCTTAGCTTTAAAATTACTATCATTAAGAGCTATAAAAACACACACACACAGAGACCACCGTCCAGACTTGTGCACAGAGGAACTGATCTGGAATCATCTGAGGAGTATGCATTCGCTAAATAGGGAGGCTATCCACCCTGTAGTTGTAGTTTGAATGCATTTTAACTGAGTATCTTCTGAATGCATTTTGTAGATGTAGGTCAATGCTCATGCAGTGGGTCACAGAGAGGAAGCTTAGGGACTCGCCTGAGTGAAGTAGGTTGTTGTTGAGGACTGGATTGTTCAAGGTCTTGGGAAAGTTTAAGACAAAAATGAAGGAGCAGATGTGTGGATGGATATTGGACCAGGAAGGAAGACTCTCTCACACACACTCTTATGTGCACACACACACACACACACACACACACACACACACACACACACACACACAGTGCAGTAGTCGGTAGTCTTGCCTAATCCTCCTAACACTCCTGGTCAAAATATGGACATGTAGACGCCAGCTGCTGTCTACTCACCAGGATCAACATTGCAAATACAAACACACACACACACACACACACACACACTATAATCATGTTATTGCTTCCTATAGCAAGCGGATATAAGATATGCTGTTGCTAGGTACAGTGTGGGGGTTTAGAGGAACAGTACAAAAGTGTGCACATTTACACATGTGTGTGTAAATTGGTGCACGTGTGTGTGTGTATTTGTATGTTCATATACTTGACTTTTTCTTTCTTTACACTAATCCCACTTTACTGCATGGTTGACAGTTCTGCACACATAAGAGGTAGACAAACTTAAAGGGCCCTCCGGGCTTCTCAGCCACATCAATGACATCTCATTCAAATCAACCAGGAAGTGAATGTGTGGCAGGAGACAGGAAGTGTGTGTGCGTGTGTGTGTGCATGTGTGTGTGTCCCACCTGATAGTAGTGCTTGATGTGTCGGATAACTATGTTGAGATTCTGTATCCTGAGGTTGACGTCATTGTTGACGTGTTTGTGCACTCGTTGGTTTGCTGGGCTGGGGTCGCTGAAAACACACAAAAGCAAAATTGTGTCAAGATTTAATGCCTTCAAGAAGCCCATGAACAAAGACAGAAGACAGATAAAAATAAGCATAGACATTTTAGGTCATGTACACAATACACACTCACAGCCCTTCCCTAATAAACAATGACTCATATAAACAAACATGGGCCCTGTGTGTGTGTGTGTGTGTGTGTGTGTGTGTGTGTGTGTGTGTGTTTGTGAGTGTCGGTTAGTCCTGTAGGGGGCTGCGTCATAAATAGGCGTTAGGCCCTTCATTTGCATATGTTTTGTGGCCTAACATGCAAAGGCTCCTAGTTTGGCACAGAATTCTTTTGACTGTTGTGTTTATCTCTCTCTCTCTGTGTAGGGGGGCTGTGTATAGCTATGGGAATGGGTTTTTTGTGTGCCCTGCTCCAACACACACACTCACACACACACTTCTCAAGTGTTGCCAGCTCTTCTCATAAATGCGTTACTGGCATGAATGTTATTGTAACTTATTGCCAAGTGTCAACAAACACACAGAGAGAGAGAGAGAGAGAGAGAGAAGGGACAAATTTTTAAATGTAGGTAATTAGACAATAAGAGACTCCGTTTTGGAGAAAAGGAGTATAGTACTATTCTAGCTCTCCCTTTCTCTTCCTCATTTCTGATGCTTGGTGCCCCTATAGGGGGGAGCCCATTCCACAGGCCTGCATGCTCTCCCACAGGGAGTAGGGAGCAGCTTAGGGAGTATTTGTGTAAAGATTCACCAGACCGATCAGAGGAGCTATCTGTCAGCCCACTGAACCCATACCATAGAGTATGGAAAACACACAGCACTACATCTGATGTTTATCTCAACACACAAATCTGACCCCCCCAGGCCTATGGTCACGCCTCATAGCAGAGACTAAAGAACAGATCCAGCACAACAGTGTGTGTCTGTTAAAGGGTGCTGGCAAACACTGAGCTATATTCACATAATCTAGAGGTGGACAGTGAAGGTGAGAAGAGAAAGAGGGTCTGGACTGAGCAAGGATGAGAATGGGAAGTGACTTGTCCTGTAAAAGAGATGACAGGGCATGCCCTACACACACATACACACACCAAATTTGCCATTGTTTCAGCTGGAATCTCCTCTTTTGTTTTCTCTCCCCAGACTTCTAATAACATTCCCTTCAATGCTCTCTCTCTCTCTCTCTCTCTCTCTCTCTCTCTCTCTCTCTCTCTCTCTCTCTCTCTCTCTCTCTCTCTCTCTCTCTCTCTCTCTCTCTCTCTCTCTCTCTCTCTCTCTCTCTCTCTCTCATACACTTTACGTCGTCATTAAAGCAGGGTGGTGGGGGCCATGGGGGGAAAGTGGGCTAAAGGACAGCTCAAGGGGAGGAGCGGTGGGGAGAAAGAGGGTGGGAGAGTGGGAGGGAGGGAGGTAGGAGGAGAGAGAGGGAGAGAGAGAGAGAGAGACAGAGAGAGAAAGGGGTCGCTACGGTTAGCACAGCTGGGGGAGCACAAAAGAGACAGACGCAAACTGGGAGGGGAGGGGAGAAGGGGGAGATGTGGGAGAGAGCAGATAGAAGAACTGGGAGAGTGTGAGAGGGAGGAAGGGAAAGAGAGAGAGACAGATAGAAAGCAAATGACAGTGAAAACTAAACAGAGAGAAAGAGAGAGAGGCCGAGGATAACTGTAGACCAGCATCTGACAAGCATCTGCCTGGCCGGCCAAACTCCCTAACCGTCTCTTGGCTTTCTAGTTTAGTTAGCTGTGCTGTGTGGTGCTTTGGGAGAGGAGAGGCCAGGCCAGAGTGTAATCTGAGGCTTTTGTTCTCCTCAGTGCCTTTCTATGGGGCAGGAGGAGCACAGGAGTAGGGTGACAGCAGGCCTTCAACGGGCACCAATGAAACAACCTACTGATGGTGGAAACAAGATGGCCGACACTTCTAGTGTATACACACGAGTGAGCCATCAACACACACATGACCTTTTGAAAAAGACAAGCAGAGAGAAAGCAAAATAATGCAAGACCAGCTTTTGTGTGTAGCTTGTAGAAGCATTACACGCCTCCCACCCTCACAAACACACACACACACACACACACACACACACACACACACAAACAAGAACAGTCTTGAGGTTGCAGGAAGTATTTTTTTCCTCCAAGTTGAGTGAAACCTGTGAGGCCTCCAGAGAGAGAGAGCCTCACTCAGTCTGGGTGGAGGAGGGGGGAGGGGGACTGCTGTTGACGCTGCTGCTGCTGCTCTTCATCAATGGAGGACATTGAGGCAGCACTGGGGTCCCCTCACACTGACTTTAAGAGGACCAGACTGTTTCGCCTGGCACTCGCAATGATATTTAACAGCCGTGAGGTTTACGCCCTCCCACACATGCACACAGACACAGACACGCAGATAGATGTAAACATGTGCAAACAAGGAGATAGACGCACACAAAAAAAATGATGAAAACATGCAGACAGACACAGACATATGGGCTTGCAAACTTATCTATCGTGTCTCTATTTTGCTGAAGCATTGTCTCTATTACGCTCACACGCACACACTTTGGTAGAGAGTTTTGTGTCTGGTGTGTGTGTGTGTCCGTGTGTGACAGAGAGAGACAGAGAAAAAGAGAGGAAGAAGGCTGAAACTTTATCTTTACTGGGGCGTGACCATCGGATTCTGTCAGAAGGTGTCTCAGCTTTAGTCTGATGTGCCCAGATGAGAGGAAAGACAGGAAGTGGTTTCACTTACGGGGAAAGATTGAGCACATGTAACAGCTGCTTGATAAGTCTTCTCTCTCCCTCACTCACACACACACACACACACACACACACACACTTGTTCAACCATGTTCACTTACATGTGAGTCATGATCTTATGCAGAAAGACCCCATCTACTAGGTCCATGAACATAGACAGTTTATCATCTGTCCCAGAACCCAGTGGTCCAAAGGTCTTGACCTGCAAAGAATAAGGGGTGAAAAAGGAAGAAGTTATAAGCAGTTCCTTTCCAAACCACATGTTCCTATTATAGTACTCAGGGATACACAGATTTATAGTCTAGCAAGGTCACAGACACAGGAGGTTTCTTGAGTACAGCGAGAAGTGTGTGCGTGTGTGTGTTTGTGTGTGTGTGACTGATACCAAGAGCGGTGTATCCTGTGCCGTTGAAATCTCTAAGCATTTCTGTGGTTAGTTTATGCTCAGTTTAAAGAGTTCTTTGGCCCTTTTGAGCGTTCTGT
This sequence comes from Tenualosa ilisha, assembly GCA_015244755.2. Classification (NCBI taxonomy): domain Eukaryota; kingdom Metazoa; phylum Chordata; class Actinopteri; order Clupeiformes; family Clupeidae; genus Tenualosa; species Tenualosa ilisha. The sequence continues at coordinate 5,590,962 of PYXC01000362.1, read as the reverse complement.
GATGAGGCTATGTATGCACTATACAAAGGGGCTACTACCAAAGCTAAAGGGCGAACCCGAATGTTGTGGAGTATTTAGGGGAAAACAGCTTGGTGTTGTTTAGACATAACTGAACTAGCTGACAAGCCGTAACCCGGGTAACAAGTGATTAATACGTTTTAACTGAGAGAGAGGCAATATATTTTCCTAGCTGACTATGAAGAACCCACCAACTGAAAAAAATGTGATAAAAAGACTCATCTACCGCTTTTACTGCAGAATGACATGATGACAGGTTGCATCGAAGCAAAACTTCCGAGACCTTTGATCTCAAAACAGACATACATTTTTTTGTGCCTCTACTTAGAAAGTGAACAGACTTTACAGACTGACAGCCATGGGTATCTAATGATGAACAGGCTGAGTTTATTTCTGTTTTAATAACAGACTGAGAACAGAGGGCAAAGACCTGGGATTCTACAGTTTGCTCACAGCAGCCTTGTTTTATTGACAAGAGAAGGTGAAAAAAAGTCAGACAGAGCTAAACAGTTGGAGCTGTGGGCTTGTAGCTGTCCCAAAGTCAGACGGACAAGACAAGAAAAGAGAGGGTTTAGGGGTGACCCTCAGCATGAGTGTGTGCCTGGATGTGTTGAGGGGCTCCGGGAGGCAACGCAGTAGAGCCAAACACAAAGGCCGGGGGAAAAATAAGGAACTAGCAATGGGCCGGTCATACAAACAGGACATGGGGGTCAAGGTGAGGGAAAGGTCATGGGAAGTTCTGCAGGTTCCTCTGGATCACAGCCGCTCACACACCCTAGCCTGGTGCTGACCAGTTGCACCGCAATGAGGATGGGCAGCAACAAAGAGAGCCAAGTCAAACACACACTCGCTCATCACCTTTTTACTGTTCAACTCAAAATGCATAATATTCCTGTAATTGCGGGTAGTGAAATTTGTAGGTTATGCAAATATTTTACACTGTGTTAAATTCAATGGAACACTGCCCATGTATGAATTAGGACTTAATATGTATTTTCTCATGATCTGAATGTATTTTTTATTGAGCTTTCAACTTATTTTGCGGGGTCACGGTGGGGGTGGATTGAACCAGAGCATCACCTGGGGTGTCTGTGAGGCGTCAGGTTTGTGTTTGTGTAGGCTACATAATAGGTGAGGGAGATCAGCTGCATTTCGAATCGACAGTTTAATGTTTTGGTCCAGTGATGTCAGAGTGAATCCTCGTTACTTTGAACAGGCCTATTAAACATGAGTCAACTGCTAAGGTTGTAGTCCAAGCGACTTTAGGGCTACACATCTAAATTAAGTTGGCAGAGTAGACTAAAGCTGTATTTCGGTCTGCTTCCTTCAACTTCAATGTCTTCTGCTGTTATACATTGTGACGACTCCGTTACATAGATCAAAAAGTTAGAAGACCGCAGGTTACTTTGATTTACGTTAGCCTGAGGCGTCGATTCAGTATTGTATTGTCAAAACAGCAACGGTTGTCCTTATGGCGCTGAGTAATATGATATAACGTTAACTTGCAGGAAATGCGTTAGGGTGGCAAGATCTGCAGGTGTGTTTCCGAGTGAGCTAAGTAATGGTGTCACCCCAAAACCTCTACAGTCTACACCCTGGTTGTTGCACATTGTTAAAACTAGAGAGCTCGGCGCATTGTCTTACCCAGACCACCAACGGGGAGTCCATGAAGTTCGCCATCAGTTCTGACACGGTAATATCCATTTTAAAGGCTTCAAAGAAATTCCTCCCAGAAATTAAATCCAAAAGTTACGTTTAATTCCGCCAGATTTGCGATTGAAGCATTCCTTAGGCGATGAGAGGCAAAGCCCGCATGCCCACTCCGGGCAGAACAATGCCGTGAGGCATCGGAGACCAGCCACACGGTCAGTGCGACGATCAGAGAAATCCCCCCTATCGATCAATGAAATATGTCCACGAATGATAATTTGGTCCTTTCCCTTTTATTGTCTTCCAAAAGTACGCGCGTTTTGTTAAAAGTTTTAAAAAGTTTTTCTTCCAACTTCTCGTCAGTAGGTTTCAATAAATTAGAGCAAACTAGCATGGAATTGAGAGCCCCTAGCAACGTTTGCGGAACAAAAGTTAGTAAACATTCAAAGTAATCCCCAGTAAGCTCACTCAGACCATGAACTACAAGGTTATAAACGTTGCCGCTACTGAGGGTAAAACTTCAGACTTGCAACTCTGTTGCCATTGAGAGCCTGCCTTACGTTATTTGTCCTGGAGCATCCAACCTGTAACCGAATGAATAGCATGGCTCAATGACATCCCAGACATCCAATCAGATCGGCTATCTGTGCTTACAAGGGCAAGGATCAACCAATGTATGACTCTAGGGAACTGGGTTAATTTAACATGACGTCACCGACAAGGACCTGCTATTTACTTCAATTCAGCTCAGCAGCGCGCTCCTCTGGTACTTAATGTAGACAATTCAGGCGAACGCCTGTGATAATATAGGTCTACTGTATTATAACCCCATTGTAAAACCTTATCATCTGATTAGAGTTCAAGACAAATAACAAAACAACATTCCCATAAAATTATGTCTAGGATGTAGAAAAGTTAAACCCTGATCCATTGTAACCCTCAATCCAGTCCAGTCAGTTTTAAGGGGAAAAATCTTTAACTGTTCCACGTTTATTTGTGTATTTGTCGAGTCATACGTTAGTCGCTTTGGATCTGCTAAATGCATAAATGTAAATGTAAATGTAAAATGTTAATGTATTTGTTTTCGTGGGAAAATATTTCAATCTGAAATGCATTCATCCACAATATAACTAGATGTACCGCATAGCGATACATGGTATGACCGCCGCAATGTATTGAAATGTGAGAACTGTTGGCATGACAAGTGTGTGGTAGAACAGTGTTGTGAGGTGGGAATTAGATTGGAAATTATGTCTTGGAAGTGGGTATGGATGTGTTTTTTGAATGAATGAGATTGTGTGTGATTTTGTAGTGTGTAGGAGTGATTTATGAAAGGGTAGGTGTTGTCATAGTATGTTGTCATAGCCTACATGTGTTAATTTGAACTCTTGCCACTTGGTGTTTGTGTAGAGATGGTAGTCATAAGATTGTCTTGTATGGAGTATTATATATATAAAAAAAAAAATATATATATAGGTCTTTTGACACCTATATGTGGCGATAAACAGCGCCCCTTATGACGAAATGTCACAAAATTTAGTACACATGACAAGAAAGCTGTTTAGAGATGGCATGTCAACTTTGACCAAATTTGAGCAATTAAAAGCCAAGATATGTACTTTTGAAAAATTTTAAGCTACGTGTTCAATGTTCATTGACGTGTAACTTTGAAACAATTTATCTCAAGATAAATCCTTTGATAACTTTTTGTCAGCATTGTCTGCAGATGACGTATACCAAATTTGGTGAGATTCTCATTAACGGCCTATGACGGGTTCGTTCAGATTCATTTTCGCAATGTTCAAATTTCATGTAAATTGTTTTCATTGGAAGTGGGCGTCGACCAGTGTTTTCCATGCGTGAGGTTCAATAGATTTCACGATAAAAAAAAAATGTTGTAAACATTAGCATTCTCTAGATAATAGGCAAAATGACATTTTCTACAATTACAGCGCCCCCTATGGACCAAATTTTATGGCATGTGCTGTGGTTTCAGAGGTCTTTGTGGTGATCGTGCATGACATATTTCGTGCAGTTCCCACCTTCTCGGTCCAAGATATTGGCAACTCAAAATCCCAATTTTTGCATTTACCCTTATCATTAGGTGGCGCTATGCTTCACGTGAGCGTTTATGGGCTGGGTCGATACGTCTCTGTAACACCAACATACTAACACAAAATCGTTATCATGGGCAAAAATGTTAACGAGTTATTTAACAAAAACTGTTTTTTGACACCTAGCTTCGGCGATAAACAGCGCCCCCTATGACGAAATGTCACAAAATTTAGTACACATGACAAAAAAGCTGTTTAGAGATGGCATGCCAAGTTTGACCAAATTTGAGCAATTAAAAGCCAAGATATGTACTTTTAAAGAATTTTAAGCTACGTGTTCAATGTTCATTGACGTGTAACTTCGAAACAATTTATCTCAAGATAAATCCTTTGATAACTTTTTGTCAGCATTGTCTGTAGATGACGTATACCAAATTTGGTGAGATTCACATTAACGGCCTATGACGAGTTCGTTCAGATTCGTTTTCGCAATGTTCAAATTTCATGTAAATTGTTTTCGTTGGAAGTGGGCGTCAACCAGTGTTTTCCATGCGTGAGGTTCAATAGATTTCACGATAAAAAAAAAATGTTGTAAACATTAGCATTCTCTAGATAATAGGCAAAATGACATTTTCTACAATTACAGCGCCCCCTATGGACCAAATTTTATGGCATGTGCTGTGGTTTTAGAAGTCTTTAGGGTGATTGTGCATGACATATTTTGCGCAGTTCCCAGCTTCTCGGTCCAAGATATTGCCAACTCAAAATCCCAATTTTTGCATTTACCCATATCAGTAGGTGGCGCTATGCTTCAAGTGAGTGTTTATGGGCTGGGTCGATACGTCTCTGCAACACCGACATATTACAAAAATTTCGTGTTGTTGGGTGAAAGGTTCATCGAGTTATTCAGCGAAAACTTTTCCCGGTCTCCCCCTCTTTGACGGACACTGGCACAGTGGGGGGGGGGCCCTTGGGGGCCAAAAGCTCATATTCGCTCACAAACTTCTAGGGCTACATGCCTACAAACATTCATCTCCCCCTGAGTTTCAGTGTCCCGGGAATCGTTGACGGAAAATCGGTGAAAAAAAAAAAAAAAGGGAAAAAACGTGCAGCAACACCAATATGACCGCTTTCGCTAGCTTCGCTAGCGGCGGTCATAATAATGGAGTCTCAATCAACTGACACATATTCACTGGCGATAGATATGTAAACCACCGCTCAAACTGAATTTATTTTGGGCTCTTGCCATTCCTTTCTAATATAACTACACTGAATCAGCACAACCACCACCATTTGTTCATTACAGTATGTTAAAGATCAAAGGTCACTGCTTGAGACACCTGTGCAACTCTCAGTATAGCCATCCTGGACAAGTGTTGCGCTGTCTATAGTATTTCAGCCCATTCAGAAATCATTAAAAGGGAGAGACTGTTCTTGGAAAGTGCTGTGCAATGTGCTCGGGTCACAGACAGCAGATAGGCTCAGTTGTTCCTCTGGAGGACTGTGAGGAGAATCTCCAAATGGTATGCCTGGTATGTGCCAGTGGTGCTCTGGGTTCAAAGGGGGCAGTTTAAATTTAAAGGAGACACAAATTAATTTAGGTCAGGGAGAGCGAAAAGAAATGCAGAATGAACAGACAGATAGAAAGAAAGAAAAAAGAATTACACTAAGTAATCCACTGATGATAATTCATAGTGATTCAAGGCATGACGTGAAAATTGCCTTATCCATTCAGATGTCCCCATCCATTCTCAACGTGACCAAACTTACCAAAGTTTTACCAAAGACACTCCCACGCGCATGCACACACACACACACACACACAAATACTCACATACACACACACACAGTGAAGAGTTCATTTTGTGTGAGGGACACTTGTCACTTGCCGTTGGTTGAGATCTAAAGCCTGTCTTTTTTCAGGGGGATCAGGAGACTGTTGGACTGGTTGGCATGGCAATGGCATCTTTTACAAGCAGCAAGCTGGTCAGTGGTTTGCCCACTGTGGAAGACTAGAAGAGAGAGTTTCTCTGTGTGCACTTGAGAGAGCGCTGAGTGGAACAGCATAGAGACATAGGAAGCGAAACACTCCAGTTTGCTTTAGCAACACTGTCAAACTTGCAAGTTTGCATTTTGTTTTCATAAATGTTAGGAGGAAGAGAGACAAAGAAGTGTGAGTGTGTTTGTGTACACGTATGTATGTGTTCAAAGAATCAAGCATGTTTTATTTTTGTTCCCAGTAATAACTCTATGATCAGCTTCCTAAAATAATTGCCTAAGTAATTTTTTTTTGGTTTTCCGGGAATTGCAAAAAAAAAATTACTTTTTATGTTTATTTTAGGAAGGTGATGACAGACAGTATGGTGTATAGAGCCCACAAATGATCATAGCAGTTATTTCATTTTTTAAAAAAAAAATATATATATACACATGCACATATACACACACAATCTCTAATAATGAATTCTGAATTCACACTATGACCCTTTTGGACTCAATGACCTCCTCACTCTGCAATAAGACTCATGTTCACTGTCTAATTTTATTTCAATCAAAACTGTAGAATTATGACAAAGATTATGTATGAAGATTTTTTTGCTATTATTATTTTTTTTAATACTACATTACTTATTTGACGTTATCCATTTTTGATCTCAACACTGGGTTACACACAGCACATTAAGGGACAGAGAATCTGGACAACATTCAACGTGTAGTGCACAACCTGAAGGGGGCTTTGAAGTACAGGTGAATGGACACACGTCAGGTAACCCTGGTTGGCCTCATCGAATAATAGTCTCCAGACCATAACCTTTAGGTGCCAAACAGCACGTTATGCTTTATACTGATTTTAACATTCCTTAGAAAAACGTAGAAAACGACCCGCTTAGACTACAGCGAGCCCATTTCAGTGATGCCTTCTAGCATCGTCAAAGGCCTTCACGACCACTAGATGGCACTTCATCTCCATCACCACATCAACAGGGGTGCCTGCGCAGGTAAGCAAAAACACAATGATGAACCAAACATATGTTGACTTTTTAAATTGCGTTTAGGAAGGAAATGTAATGCAGTCCGAATTTTAATATACTGTCATAAAAGTAGGTTCAGGCCAATGCCTACCTAGTTGCAAGTTTTGCGCAATCTAAATTCCAATCTGCTGAGCGGCTGAACATGTTGAGATGCATTGTGGTCTACCTAGTCCACAGGCAGAGTTGTCATAGGATCTTGTGCTGTCACCACGTGTTAGTGAAACTACAATTTCGTCTCGATTTTGCATTTGGCAAAACGCGACTCATCAGACTAAACAGAGTGGACGGGGATTGCTAGATTTTTTTTATTGAGTTGATTTCTGTCTGGATTTTCGAGAATTTAGTTGCTATTTTAAAAAGCCTTTGACTTCCCTTTTTTTCTTACTTATCTTGTAACCTGCTGTTGCCTTTAGTGTGTTCCGCAAAAGCTTACTTTACGCTGATCACAGCGCGGACAGACAGCTTCACTCACAAAGGAAGTGTCACTTGAAAATTGTTCAACCCCAGTGAGCTTTTTGAAACAGCCAAGACTCAACAGTAGAGCTCGCAAGGCTCGCTGCGTCAGCCAAGCGGCGCAACACCTGTTGCGTTCAGCGAAGAAAGAAGCTCATTGGTACTTATGTGCAGTACACAGTCTTTACTTTTTCAGACGGGGTTATGGAGGAAGCATAGGGGGTTTGAATGGAAATATTGATTCGGATTTTATAAAATCATGACACTGTGACATTTTCACTTCTACCAAGGGACTGTGTCGGCATGCTTTTTTTGTTTTTATTAAAACTCATGTGAAGAAATATGACGTTTAACGGGTATCTAAAGTTGAGAATTGGGGAGGCGTTGGACTTGAAGCCCACCAGCACGGCGCTCAGACATACTGTCATGTTCAACAAGACGAACCAGAATCTTGACCCCTACATAGTGGTCAAGGTTGACGAGTTCAAAGTCGGGCAAACGCACACAAAGCTGAAGACCAACATGCCCACTTACAACGAAGAATTCGGTCTGAATGTAAACAGCGGTAAGCAGATTGAACTGGCCGTTTTTCACGACACGCCAATTGGATACGATGACTTCGTGGCAAACTGCTTGATCCAGTTCGAGGACCTGATGAAGACTACGAGCACGGAGGAAACCTTTGAAGGATGGGTTAGTCAACACATTGAATGTGTGTGTGTGTGTGTGTGTGTGAGAGAGAGAGAGATGTGTCTTCAAGGATACGATCCCTGAGAATTCCATATACCGTTAATACTCATTTCCTTTGTCCAGACAGTGACTATAGTGTATCAATATATTAATGATAGTGACAATCATTTTTGACTGCTTTCAGTGGTAACTGTTAATTCCTAAGTCAGCACTTACCATTATGTCAATTACTTAGCCCTAATCTCCATAACGGATAAGTCAGTGACTACATTTAGCAGTAAAAGGAGCCTCCTCCAACATGTTAATTCTTCCCTCTCACTTCCCCTCAAGAACTGTTGTTATCATGACACAGACTGAAGTGTTCGACCACTGTCCAGTGTGATCAATTTGATCATTAGATCATTTTGATCAACTGCTCACACCATATTCTTAGCTTTGGGGTTTTAAGCTATGCCTAGAAAAGGCCCACAGTCTCCTCTGCAGGTGACTAAACATCTGGTCATCTGACAAGTGCACATCCAAGAATCCATTTTACTTTACTTCATGCTTTAGTTGTTTAGTTGTTTCAGTGTACCCACCTATGCAATTTCATTTGGTGTATTGATACTCCTACAATGTGTTCTTAGGTTCTTGTGTACCATTATCATTAGTTCAGATTGTAATCTGTGTCAGAGAGCATCTTTTGTCTGTCGCAGACCTGTATGGGGGCTTTCACTTCAGCTCTGAGAATACCCAGACTTCCTGCAACCCCTGCCATTGCATTTGTATTGAAATTGTTTTTAGATTTTTTAGAAATGTACTTCTGTGGAACCCAAAGGAATCTAATTTAAATAGCTCTCTTGAATGTAATTGTGGTTTATTGTTGGGGTCGACTCTACCTTTGGTGGACTCTAACTATGGTAACTTGAGGACCCTGAAACAAATTTCATTAGATTCGAATCGCTCAGCTGCTTGTTTTTCAGCAAAGTTTCATGACAATTGGAGTTACTATAAGTAATGTGTCAACGTCTAATTGAGTGGCTGTCTATATTTTATGAGCACACCCTTAGTTTTCTTTCACACTTGTCTCAGATAAGCCTGCTTCTGACCATCATATGCATATAGTGTGTGTGTGTGTGTCTCTGTGCATGTGTGTGTGCGTGTGCTTTCTCTGCATGCACAGCCCTATGTGTGAGAGCCGAGGCTGAGAAACCACAGCCACCCTCCCACTCTCACAGGCCTCAAAGCCACCTCACCGAAGGACGCCGCTGAACTGGCCTCGTCTGCACAGTGAACTGAGCTCAGCTCTGCTCTGCTCTGCTCTGCTCACTATTCACACTGCTCCCTTTTAACTGTACAGGTGCAGCGAACTGCAGCCAGCTGAGTGGAAAGGTTTAGGGTGTTGAGGGGGCTGGTATGTGGGTCACTCGGGGACTGCTGGAGAGTTTATGGCCTAGTGTGGGGCAAGGTGATCAGCGTAGGTTTGCAGTGTAGTCCCAGCACGTCCTGTCTGCCACAACGAGAGTAACCGTATGGCCTTTTTTTTGCAGCGTTTGTATAATGGAGGTATGTGTGTGTGTGTGTGTTTGTGTGTATGTGTCACAAGACAATAGGCACAAGAAAACACACACACCCACATGCACACAAACACACACCCACACACGCATGCACATATGTGCTAGTTATCAGACATCAGACCCTTGCCATTAAAGTCAAGAGTAAAAGGCTTTAGCTCATGAACAAGCCCTTAATCAGTAACAGACTCAGCTGTGTATGACAATAGATAGTTTCTGTTGATATTCAGATAGCATGCTCTGCTAAGCACTGATCTGAGAACAGCGTCTGCTGTGGTCTTACAGTAAAATTAATCTCATCAAACTTCAACAAAGCTGATTTCATCAGATGCTTGTGAGTGCGAGTGAGAGATGGTCACTCAAGCACTTGTAATAGAATCATAAAATTGCATTTAACATACTTCCAGTCTGGCTGACCACTCAGACTCAGACAAACATGTAACAGCAGATGTCTGTGTGTGTGTGTGTGTGTGTGTGTGTGTGTGTGTGTGTGTGTATGGTTTTCGGCATAAGACGTAAGCTAAAGGCGATATTTGTGCTCTTTTCAGAGATCAGACACAAGCCCACACTTGTTTGATGGCTGCTTCCCCACCATATCTAATATGCTGCAGGCTTCACACACACACACACACACACACACACACAAAAAAACTTTCACCTCTTCTCTCCCCCTTACACACACACACACACACACACACACAGACACTGCACATACTTGTTTTACAAAGCAGCCCTAATACTTTTCATGAATTCATTATCTGATTTGGCCTGGTCTGTCAAATCTATTTGTGATCTTATCACTTTAGGATTTATTGAATATTTTACATGTATTCAAGCAACGCCACAATGCTATGTTTTGAACATATCATCAGATCTGTTTTGTTATGGCTTAGCCATTTTATTTTCTAGATCATTTTGCATGTCCCAGCACAGCTAAAACTTGATCATTTGTTGCCTAAAGTATGGCCTTGATGTTTGTGTGGACAACACCCTCACTGTTCCAGAAACAGTGTAAACGTGAAGCAAAACCTGCCCTGCTAGTTCCACCCTCACTCTCACTCGCCTTTTTCATGGCTGGTATCATAAACACAAACACAAACTGGGCTCAGTCTGGTTCCTCATACTTCTTGCACTCGGAAGCGAGAGCGAAATAATAATGTGCTTACCAACGTAAGTCGTGCATACCTACGTTATGTCACACGCTCCGAGATCACCCTTTCTTCCCACAATTGAAATGTCTCAGTGTTTTCTCTGTCCCTACAAATGTGGTAAACATAAACTCTGTGTGTGTGTGTTTTCAGGTTGATCTAGAGCCAGAGGGTAAGGTGTATATTCAGATTACACTCACAGGCTCCTTTACAGTTGGTGAGTATCTCTCATTCAGACACACACACACACACACACACACACACACACACACACACACACACACACACACACACACACACACACACACACAGATACAGATGGAGGATGGTATTTATTTAGCCAGTAACTGATACCAGTACCAATCAAATATCAATAACACATAATGACATTTTCATTTTCAGTTGTGCCCATGGGTGTTGTCTGTTCTCACATTGTAGCCTTTTTAATTGTATTCCCTTGCATGGTTTCAGTTTTGAGTGACTGAAAATGGGAAGGAAACAAAACAAGACAACATGTAACACCTGTCACAGATAGTCCATGAGTTTGAACCATCAGGGATGAGCCCACACTTGCGGTGCATTTAAAATACTTTAAGGAATGCACTCTGATCCCTCAGTTCCTTTATACAGAAATGCAAAAGTGCAAAAAGGCCCTGTTTACACATCTAGATATTTTTATAAATGCATATATTTTTGCCTGTTTATTTATTTAATTGCATTTACACGTATCCAGTGGAATCCAGAAAATACAGCATATGAAAAATCTCCACTTTGAAGTCCGTTTTAAAAAAGTATCCGTTTTAGGTGGCTAAAACTCCATTTACATGTAAATGAGAGGTCCAAATGGATTAAAAAATATCTGTTTATAAAAATATCTAGATGCGTGTAAACAGGGCCGAAGTGTTCCATAACATAGAGGCTGTTTTTATTTGTTGACAATGTGTTCCTATATAGTGGGCAGTTCATTTCGGATGCTTTTTCAGGAAATTGTCAAGGAAGTCAAGGTTCTTAGTGTTAGAAGGAACTTTTCCTGTAACCTGATGTGGTGTTTTTGTCAAGTCACCCAGTCCTCCCTAACTGTATATGTGTGTCTGCGTCATTTAACCATGAAATACACAACAGTATGTGACAACATTGGTCGCTCACATTGGCAGGCCACAGAAGAATAACAGGGGTGTCTGATCACTCTGATCACTATAGGCCTATAGGCTTAAGATCAGTCATCCTGTGCTGATGAATTTTATAGCACGTACTTCACCTTCAACACGCCTCCTAAAGTGTGTGTTGTTTTAGCATTTTGTGTTTGCGATTAGGCTGTGAGGACCCAATGTTTTGGTAACTACGGCAGATATCTCCAGGCAGGAGAGTGACTGCTAAACTCACATGGAACCAGGTTAAGAATCAGGTATGAGAGTGAAGATTTGGCTTAAGGAAGTAACAATAGCAGCTAACCATTGCACGATGTAACTTGATGTGTCTCCATTTTGCATGCAGCTTCAACTGAAGTATTAGGAGTAGTAATTATAACAGCTGCAATAACACCTTTCTAGTATTTAGCCTGCTCTTGTAAGAACACACAGTGAGGAAATTAGTCAGTTGGACATGGGTGTCATGGGATGTAAAATGAAATTGCAGATCCTGGTGTGACTCAGTGCTCTTGCAACTCCAAGGTCTGAATTCATTAGCTCATGGTAGTGATAGTGCATAATTGACCAGAGTTTGTAGGAACCATGTTTCGTTATTTTCCTCTTAATTAGTTTGGATGTCATCTGGATGTTAAAAGGACTGATAAGTACCCTAGGCCTTCCCTCAGGGAGTCAAGGCCATGTGGCATGAACATGTACTTCTGTGGTTTACCAGACACTCAATGCCAATTAATGATAATATGGCACAGCTAACAGGCCTACCAGGACTATCAATGTTGTTGTTGGCAAGATTGCTTGTAGTTAGCATGATAGCTTTGAACCAAAACTCTTTATTACTGCTTTAAGATTATTGTAGTGTTGACAACAAAGCAATTACTGGCTATACAGTATGTCATTTATAAGTATTGTAGCACATATGAATGACTGTGTGTTCACGCTGAGCTACTTTGTCGCTCATTAAAACCGCTGCTAATATTTCTGTGTTCACTCATGTCGCTCTTATCGTTCATGACGTGCCCATTGACATCTCATTTACAGCCACAACACATCATAGCTAATTTGCGTAACGTTGAGCTATTTTGAACTCCTTTTAGTCACTCTAGTCGTGCAAATTTTGGTATTAGTCACTTTTCTTGCACTCGTCCATACAAAGGCCGAAATTCTCCCAGGTGCTTAAGTTCAAAAAAGCACTTAGCTGCAGTCTGAAAAGCCCACAGCTAAGCACTTTTTTGGACTTAAGCACTTAGGAGAATTTTGCCCAAAGTAAATCACATCCAGCGATTTTACAGCTTTAGTCTCTCTTGGTGTGAGCACACAGTGAGGTTAGCAAGATCACTTTTATAGGAATTTCTTTCTTTTTTTCTTTCTTTCTTTCTTCTTTCTTTCTTTCTTTCTGACTTTTTTTCAGTCTATCTGTCTGTCCTTTTTTCATTTTTTACTGTATGATTTGATATTATGTGTTCTTTCATGCAGGCAGTTATTTTTCTGTTCTTCCTCTTTTATGTGAGCATGTGTACCAGTACTACACAGCACTACAATAAAGCTTTTGCAGGCTTAATAAGGGCTTAACCTGGACACCCACACAGAGACATACACACTTGTTATGGGGTTGAAATGAGATTAACAATAAGGAGCTCATCACTGATCAGTCTAGGATGCCGTATAGTTCTTCATACAAATTTCTTACTTGAGCTACAGAATTGTTTATATTTCAACACTTCTGTAGCTCATGTTACTGACTGGAATGAAGAAAGTGTACGTTAGAATACTAGGTGGAATATGTTTTGAGAACGTATGTTTAGATTTCCAAGTTGCATGTCAGTGGTGTTCAGCGGTGTCTATATAAGGGATTTATTTACCGCTGGTTGAGCAATAAGGGGGACCGGGTCGATGTGTGTATATACATATACACACACACACACACACACTCTCACACACAAACACTTCCTTTCATGCATGTGGTTAGTGCTTCTCGGCAGCAAACAGTAGCTAATAATACAGACGTGGGGGAGTATAGTTTGCCGCCATTTGGAAATAAGCCCCCTATTCACAGACACTCACCCACACACACACACACACACAGAGGCGCGCGCAAACATCTGCTCCCACAGACTTACATATTTTAATAAACAGAGCAATATAAAAACCTTTCTTAACAATTACTGTCTGTTTTTGTGTGTGCATGTTTGTGCTTTTGTGTAGATTTGTCATATTAATCGATTGCATTTTTATTGGAATTTTTGTAGGCCATTATTGGAAATGGGAATTGGAAATAGGAAATAGACTGCTGGACTGTTTGTGTTAACCAGCAGAAACAAGGAATCTCCCAACTATTTCTATTTCACGACCAGTTTTCACATAATTGTCACAAATCAAACAAATCAGCACAATAAAACATTGAAGTGCATTCAAACTGCTGACATTATTTTACATGAATGTCTTTAGTTGTCTTTCACACTTGTCTTGCACAAGCATGTTTCTGATTATGGGTACATATGGGCTCTCATGCTCTCTCTCTTTTTGTGTGGGTGGGTGTGTGTGTGTGTGTGTGTGTGTGTGTGTGTGTGTGTGTGTGTGTGTGTAGAAGAGGCAACAAATAACGTGCGTGTCCGTAAGGAGTTCACTCGGCAGCGACAAGGGGCTGTACGGAGACGCATCCACCAGGTCAATGGGCACAAGTTCATGTCTACCTTCCTCAAGCAGCCCACATTTTGTTTCCACTGCAGAGAGTTTATTTGGTATGAGACCGCCCCCGCCCCCAACACACACACGCACACATTCACACAAACCACACAAGCCTTTGTGTTATTCTGACACTTTCAAAAAGATAAATCTGTACCATCCTAAATATTTGAAGTTCTTTCTCATCACTAATCTCCTTTGTAGGGGTGTCTTTGGGAAGCAAGGTTACCAGTGTCAAGGTGAGTTGTGAATGTGTGTATGTGCATGTATGTGCGCGTTGGTGTGTGTATGTGTGTGTGTGTGTGTGTGTGCGCATGTCAAGGTAAGTTGTGAATGCATATGTGTGCGCGCTGGTGTGTGTATGTATGTGTGTGTGTGTGTGTGCGCGTACGTGTGTGTTTGCGTTATCTAATGTGTTGACTAGTACCACACTAACCATTATGCGTGTGGTATGCTCCACCCCACATGGGATTGATAAGTTCTGTTGTCATCAGTTCTGACTGTATCTGTCTGTGTTGCTCATTTCTCTGCCTATCTCAGTGATGTGGTTGACAATCTGCCCAGGCTAACTGTAGCTAAGGTGCAGAAGTTGTGCTTCCCCCATAACTACTTCTCTGCATCGCCTCATTGGCCAGTTTGTGAATAGGCATCGGAATTCTTTTCTGTCATTTACGTAAATGTCCGACAGTGAAGATAAAATCTAGCTTTTTTATGATTTTTTACACCGTCTGTGTCATCAACTTTCACAATCAAGTGTTCACTTTCTAGTGGTGCTTTGATGATGTATGTAAATGTAAATTTAGCGCTTTCTATCTTATAGTACATGTAAGAAGCCTTTTGTTTATAGTCACGTGTGTGTGTGTGTGTGTGTGTGTGTGTGTGTGTGTGTGTGTGTGTTTTCAGTGTGCAGCTGCGTTGTCCACAAGAGATGTCATCAGCTGGTGGTAATAGTGTGTCCGCGCATGAAGAAGCCTGCGAAGGAACCGGTACCTTGACACCCACGCATGCTTACACATGCAAACACACCCTTACATATACACACACACACGGATGCACTTTTACATTACCTATTCCTTGAAACATAGCAGTTCCTTTTTCTTGCTAGTTATGGTAAAACTACAAATTTAGATATGTGGATGTAAAATCGTGTGTGTGGTACACATCCCTGTGTGTCATGAATTAGTCACACTCTCTCTCTCTCTCTGTCTCTCTCACATACACACACACACATGCACACATACATACATACATACATAAAGAGCGGAAGAGAGAAAAATGTATCTCATACTGTACACATTACTGACCTCTGGTGTTCAAATTGTGAATTACTGGTACATCGTAAGATGATTAGCTTTAGATATGATTCTTGGAGCAACAATGTACTTCTTCTGTTAAAAAATCCCACTGTAACACTAACAATCATTCACAAAGGCTCCCTTTAGCCATAATCCTAACGTAGGCCATATAGCATTGCAGGTATCCCTTCCTCAGTGCTCCCAGAGAGCAGTTTGAAGCTAAAAAGAGTGGATATGTCTGGATAGGACCCTATGATGATAATGTCAGTTGTGTTTGAGGATACAAATATTACACCATAAGAGGCAGAGCAGGGAGGACATCATAATTAGAGTTTCTTCTCAAGGTGCAAGCAAAGACTTAATCTGCAGAGGTTGCATAATGTGACTGTGTTTCAACATCTCTCATTTGGATAACACACTCAAAACAGATCTCACATACAGCAGCAGCAAGTGCTTTCATAAATGTTTTTGTCTAATGTATGATAATAATGCTATCACATTATGTGATAATAATGTATGTATTTGTGTAGTATATAACAATGATTCTATAGTAGAATAAGACAGTAATCACATAAATGTATTTTCTAATATATGACAATAACACCATTACAAGTGTCTGGCTATCATTTGTGCCAGTCAAATTACGGGAATACATTAATGCACTGCTTTCCCATGTTGTGTTCCCCCAGACCACCAACCAGGGTTTCAGCATAAATGTTCCCCACAAGTTCAGCGTGCACAACTATAAGGTCCCTACTTTCTGCGACCACTGCGGATCTCTCCTCTGGGGGCTCGTCCGGCAGGGCCTCCACTGCAAAAGTGAGTCTCCCCTGCCGCCCCTCACACCAGTTTGACTTCTGTCCATCACCGTCTGTCTTCATTAATCCTCCAGCATCAGTCCTGCCAGTCTTGTCTTGTTATCTGTATTTACATGTCTGTGTGCTTCTAAATGTGCCCATATCAGTCAATCTGTCTCACTTGCCTGCAAGGCACTTTCACTTTCTAGCCCTGAGGGCACAGACTTCCCGTAATGTCTAGTTTCTGGTCTTCCTGTCTGTCCTTCTGTCCGTCTGTCTGTCTGTGTGTATGGCCGTGGCCCATGCATGCACTTGTCTGTCTTCACCTGTCTGTGGGTGAGCCGAGTCTATTTACCTTGCTATCTGAGTGTGGTTTGGTGGATGTGCTGCTGATGGGTGTGCTTTTCTTTTTCCTCTTGCCTTGCTGCAGTTTGTAAGATGAACGTGCACATTCGCTGTAAGGGCAACGTGGCGCCCAGCTGCGGCGTGAACAGTGTGGAGCTGGCCAACAAGCTGGCCGAGATGGGACTGCAGCCGGGCGACGTGGGGAAGCGCAACTCTCTGGTACAACACACACACACACACACACACACACACACACACACACACACACACACACACACACACAAACACACACACACACGCGCGCGCGCACACTGTTCAGCACATCAAGGACATAGGCCACTCAGGATTAACAATGATGTGCTGTGTTGTGAGAAATATCTTCTAAATTATGATTGTGTATGTGTACCTGTGTGTGTGTGTGTGTGTGTGTGTGTCTTGACAGAGCCATCAAAGCAGTCTATATGGCCATGAGTCCAGTCTCAGGAGAGTAGAATCACAGTCACAATCCATCGACCAGAGCAGACGCCTGGGCATCTCAGACTTTACCTTCCTTCAAGTGCTTGGAAAGGGTAGCTTTGGGAAGGTCAGTGTGTGTGTGTGTGTGTGTGTGTGTGTGTGTGTGTGTGTCTGAGCATGTGCACATGCTAGCATTTATGATGCTGTTTAAATGTCATTGTGAGTTATAATGTAGGCGTCACACATGAGCATAACACGTGCAGCTGTGTGAGCGTCTTTGCTGTTGGTGGTCTGTTAGCGTGTGTGTGTGTGTGTGTGTGTGTGTGTGTGTGTGTGTGTATCTGTGTGTATATGTGTTCCAGCATCAGAGCACTGAGCATGCATTTGCACCAGCCCACAGCTCTGGTGTGTGTGTGTGTGTGTGTGTATGCATATGTGTAGGTTGTATGCTGAAATCAGTGTCAGGTATTGTTTGTTTGTATGTGTGTGTGTTTTGCACATCACATGCTTGAACACCGATAACCATGTGCTAACCATAGCTCACAGCTTTAATGTGTTTATTTGTGTGTGTGTGTGTGTGTGTGTGTGTGTGTGTGTGTGTGTGTCTGTCACAGGTGATGCTGGCACGGCTGAACAGCAATGAGCGTGTGTTTGCGGTGAAGGTGCTGAAGAAGGACATTATTCTGCAGGATGATGATGTAGAGTGCACCATGACAGAGAAGAGAGTGCTGTCCCTCGCCCGCACACACCCCTACCTTACCCAGCTCTTCTGCTGCTTCCAGTCCTCAGTGAGATTCTCACACACGCACACGCACACACACACACGCACACACACACACGCCTACCTTATCCAGCTCTACTGCTGCCTCCAGACCTCAGTGAGATTCTCACACACGCACACACACACACCTACCTTATTCAGCTCTACTGCTGCCTCCAGATCTCAGTGAGATACACACACACACGCAAAAACCTCTACTTTACCCAGCTCTACTGCTGCTTTCAGATATACACACACACAAATGTATACATATAATGCACACACACAAACACAAGCTGCAGTGCCACATACACACGCACACACACATACACACACACACACATACACATACACACACACTTCACTTTTCACGTCTTTGCTTGATGAATTGATGAATAACAACCTGTCCTCATAAATAACCTTTACGTTTATACCGGTGTATGTTGATGCCTGGAAGCTGGCAGTGTCAGCATTTGATAAAAACCTGAGCTCATAAATTTCACAGAGTTTATTTTGTATCTGAAAAGTTCCTGGCCAATGTGTGTAATCACATGTGTGTGTTTCATGGCATATCTGTTTCTCTGCGAGTGTGGTAGAATGTTTCAGGAAACCTTTTAGTGTTTATGTGTTTATGTGATTTGTAACATTAACCCCCCAAAGGGCAAATCCTATAGCCTGTGAATGTTTTAGACCAGCTAGCCACTGGCTAATACACTGCCTTTTACTTGTGGGCAAGGTTTTAAAATGTGCAAATAATAGCAAGGTTGCTTTAAAGACACCTATTAATGCAACGCTTGAATGAGCTCATATATGTTAGAAAAATCTACAATAGAATAGTTGTCTTTGCCAAAACAAAATGATAATGCAATAATGATATAGACATTCAGTCAGCTGACATTTCCGTTATCTTTTAATGCTAAAGATTTTTTCTAAAGGATCAAGGGAATTACATACACTGTAATAACCATGCCATCAAATTCTGGGCTACAAGACTGTATAGTTGGGACAGTTACAGAAAGCTTCACTTATTTGAAAATTCGGTAACACTTTAGATTAGGGTCCAAATATTCATCATTAATCTGCAGCTTATTACAATGCAAATTAGTAACATACTAGCCATTCGTTAGTCATTACAAGTCGCTTATTAATACCTTATTCTTCATGAGCTTTATTAACTAGACTGTCTAATCACTGCTTATTCATAGTATGTAAGATTATTGTTGCATGTGAATTTTGATCTATCTTTAAGGAATAAGGTGTTAATAAGTGATATCTAACGATTAAGAAATGACTAGCATGTTGATTTGCATGTTAATAAGCTACAAGTTAATGGTGAATATGTGTACCCTAATCTAAGGTGTTATTGAAGATGCAATAGTCCCATCTTGGCTATTCTGAGATCAGCAGCGTTTATGCTATTTATTGGCGTCTTGTTTGTGAATGGCTCTCATATTTGCCCAGCAAAAGTGGAATTCTGTACATGGTGTTGAGACTGAGAAACCCTCCCGATAACACTGCCTCTGCTTGGTCAGGTTACTCTGTGTGTGTGTGTGTGTGTGTGTGTGTGTGTGTGTGTGAGAGAGAGAGATTTGTGGGAAAGCAGTAGTTGTGTTTACCTGCAGTATTCCTCTCTTCAGGCCAGGGCAGAGATCAGGGGTGGGAGGTGAGCAGTAAGCTCCTTTAGCAAGTAGCCAGGCCAACATCCAGTTTTAGCACATGTGAGCACAACCTCTTCATACAGCACACTCTCTGTACAGGACTTTAGATCTATTTAAATGGCACTATAATTCATATGCAGTCCACTTGGTGATGCTGTACTTGCATATGGAATGCAAATGATCTCACACACACACACACACATACATAAATACACGCACGCACACACATACACACACGCATACTCACGCACACACACATACACACACACACAAACACACACAGACACATACACAGACACACACACGCATACATACAGAGTGTACACTCCTGACTAGAACACTGTGTCCTCTCTCTGTCTCCTATCATGATATAGGGTTTGTAGGGTGTCCACATGTGTGTGATCTGTGTGCACACATGTGCGCGCCAGGCCATGTGTGTGATGAGATACAGAATTTATGTGTCGCTCTGTCACCTACTCAGACAGCCCTATCTATCTCTTTAATGAAAAAGTCTGTTGCCGTGCCCATGACATCAGCTTCCCCTAATAAAACTAGGTTCCCACGTGAGGGTATGTGCTGGGTACATACATGAAATAAACGTGTGTGTGTGTGTGTGTGTGTGTGTGTGTAAGTGTAACAGGGCAGACTTTTCTTTGTGGAGTTTATGAACTAAACCTGTGTGACATAAATGTGTGTGTGTGTGTGTGTGTGTGTGTGTGTGTAACAGGACAGACTTTTCTTTGTGATGGAGTTTGTGAACGGCGGGGACCTGATGTTCCACATCCAGAAGTCCAGGAAGTTCGAGGAGGGTCGAGCACGCTTCTACTCAGCCGAGATCACTTCAGCACTTATGTACCTGCACAGCAAGGGCATCATCTACAGGTGAAACACACACACACACATACACATATACACATTTACCGTATATGGACACAAACACACACACACTGATATTGTAACTGTGCTGCCACACATTGTTGAGCCTTCGTGATCAGCTGCTATGCCATTGGAAGCCTAAGGAATTCCCTCCTCATCCTTCTGTCTGTGTTGTGAGTTAAAAATAGGCCATGTGTGTTTGTAGATAGGACAGAATCAACCCCACCCACATCCATCTATAAATACATTCCGAGGGATCAAAGGTTTTCCAGTGCGTTCCTACTCTTTCTGCAGCGTTGGTCCAAGACAAGACATCCAAACAAATCACAAAACACAGTTTCATGAACCGAAAAATTATGAGCTGTGTGTTTAATAGGTAGATAGGTAGATAGTAGATAGATAGATAGATAGATAGATAGATAGATAGATAGATAGATAGATTTTATTCATCCAGAATGTAATTAAAGTTTTCAGTAGCATATTCACATCATACATATGTGATGAGACTTGGGCTGCGCTGAAAGTAAGGAAAGGCCAAGCACTGTTTTCCCGGTTGCTTTATTCCGACACTGAAGCAGTGTGTCTGTACGGAGGAAGGTAAAACACAAAGGAAAAGCTGTGACATGCAATCCTCATACACATGGGAGTAGCCTTTCCTCAGTTCAGCAATCGCAGACTGAGGGAAAACCATCAGAGCAACAAAACGAAAGTAATTCTCTTAAAGGGGCAGTACAGGTTCACATTCTCAGTGTATTCAACCAGTATAAAAGTAGAAACAAATCAGAAATTGGTGAAGTTTCAAAGAAAAAGAAAAACAGAAAAGTAAACATATATCTTTACACCATTACACATACAAATGTGGGACTATTGTAGATGTGTGTTACTGAATAACAGGGAAGAGAAGGATATAAGTGCATGTGTGAGTGTAGTTGCATCTATATCAACTATGCCAATAGCTTCTGTGTGCTCAAAGAGCATTGGATCACGTCTCCAATTGAGCCGCTGTGTCAAGTGAATTGGATGCGATTCCATCCTCACACTGATGCTATGTGGCAGATAGTGCTTTTGTTTGCTGGAGGGAGCTTGTTAGATCTGTAGTTATACGGTATTCTCAAGGAGAAAATAATGATGTGTGTGTGTGTGTGTGTTCTTCCCCAGGGATCTGAAGCTGGATAACGTTCTCCTGGATAAGGATGGCCACTGTAAACTGGCCGACTTTGGCATGTGCAAAGAGAACATGTTTGACGGCATCACCACAGCCACCTTCTGCGGAACACCAGATTACATTGCTCCAGAGGTTAGCACAGCTCTGCCAAATTTGTGTGTGCGTGTGTGTCTGCGTGCTTGCATATGTGTGTGTGTTTCTGTACATGTGTACACATGTGCCCACATTTATGCGTTTGTGTGTCTGTGTGTGTCTGTCTGTGCATGCCTATACATTTGTGTGTGTGTGTGTGTGTGTGTGTGTGTGTGTGTGTGTGTGTGTGTGTGTGTATGCATGCATGCATGCCTATACATTTGTATGCGTGTGTGTGGGTGGATGTGTTTTATATGGGCACATTTGTGTATATGTATGCACATATTTATGTCAGTGTATAGTACCTTTTTCTAGGGCAGCAATATCTGCCTTCATATCCTTATATTCTCTCCCCTCACATTCTCATTATGAAGTCATGAGAGGCTCCGAACAGGATATTAAATTTGCCGAAAACCCAAAACGAGGAAATGAAGAAATACATTTAGCCACCGAAAACCCCAGACTGTTTTTCCATCAAGCTGACGGCTGCATTGAGAAGGGAACCGTCTGTTCCCCCGGCCCGTGGCGACCAATAACTCCTTCCTTTGACGGCCCTCGTCTGGGCACTGCTATGCTCTCTGTCGCCACTAGGTGGAGAAATGGTCCCCCCCAATTAATCACAACTGTCTGCGCTCGACACAAGGGACTGTTTGAAGCCATATTGGTTTATTCTTGTGTATGCGTGTGTGTGTGCTTATCTCCCGTTATCCACATTAGCTTGAATAACAGGAAGGGGCATTGTTTTGCATGCTAAATATTATGCTTCTTTGCATGTTCTGACCGACAAACACACACACTCACACAGAGAATCTGTCTGAGGGCTTTCATTCCTCTTTCTATCCCTGTGCCTGATGTGAGTGGCGTTCTGTCTTGGTTTGTTTTTCGATTTCAATCTATTTTTCGTCTTTCGCTCTCCTGACCTCTCACAGATTGTCTTTCACCTCAAGCTCATTAGAGGCTACACATTTGCCCTTTTGCTGCCTCCCCTCCTCTTTCTCTCTCTTTCTCTCTCTCTCTCTCTCTCTGTCTATCATCTACTCTATATTTCTGTTCTGCTCTTCCTCTTTTTCTCCTCTCCATCCATCTCTCACAGTCAACCTCTGCCTCTCATTGCAACTCTCTCCTGCTCAGTCACTCCCTCTATGGATCCCTCAACCTTTCTCTCTCTCCTTCTCTCTCTCTCTCTCTCTCTGTCTTTCTCTCTCCGTCATACATCTTGGTGTGTTTCACTTCCATACCGTCTGCAGAAATCACACACATCTTTTTCTTTCACCTTTTTAAAGCACATTCCTCCTCACTCTCCAAACGAGTTTTGTTAATTTGAAACTACTGTGTACACAGACTCTTGCACGTATAGAAATGTTTCACAACATCGTCAGTTTTATGTCTGTAGGCAGAGCTTTTTCATGAACTGGTTTACCACAACGTGACATAATTGTGTAAATGTGACCTGGTTGTAGGCTGTTGGTTTATGCGTAGATAAGATTGTAGACAGGAGGACAATGATTTAAGTTTTGTTATGGAACAGCTGTTGATACAAATCTTGCGTATGTGTGTCTGTGTCTGTGTATGTATTTGCGTGTGTGTGTGTGTGCGTGTGTGTGTGTGTGTGTGTGTGTGTGTGTGTGTGTATGTGTAGATCCTACAGGAGATGTTGTATGGTGCCTCGGTGGACTGGTGGGCCCTGGGTGTCCTCCTGTATGAGATGCTGTCTGGCCATGCCCCATTCGAGGCCGAGAACGAAGATGACCTCTTTGAAGCCATTCTCAATGAGGAGATCACCTATGCCCCTTGGCTGAGCAAAGACGCCGTCAGCATCCTCCAAGAGGTGAGATTAACACACGCAAACACATACACACACACATTTATACACCGTCACAGACACATACGCACTGAAATCCAGTCACATTCATACATACACATACACTTTCACAAGTGTATACATTCATCCAGACACATACACTTTCACAAGCAGATACACACACACACACACACCTAGGGCACCAATTTATGCGACAGATTACTATGTAATACATCGACACCCTCTTCCACTGATAAATTCATGTTTATTTCATTGCTTAAAGAAATAGGTCATGCACATAGACAAGGTTCTCTGTGCTTGAACACCTTTAAAGTCACAGTCACAAACTCTGTGACGTGTCTCTTGATGCAGCAAAATTACTCTGCAAAAGTGTTTTTGGCCTCATTCCCTGAGCAGTTATTGCTAAATATCATTCATGTCATTTGTTTTCACTGCGTTATTTTCTCTGCGAAGTGGCCTTTTATGTAAACCATGCCGTGGATTCAAATTATTCTCCTTACTGTGATACGTTCCTCCAGGCACAGCACACACCCATACATACCGACAAACCCACACACATACACTTCAGCGTAATACAACACAGACGCAAACACACACACACACACATATACAGACACACACGCGCACACACAGACATGTATGGATATGCTTTTAGATGTACTGTTGCTAGGACTGTGCACTGTTGGGAGTCTGACGCCAAGTGTGCGTACCATGAGTAAATATTTATAGAGCATTCATCAAGCATTCCATAGTAGTGTGAAAGAGACTCGTGGATTACATTGTGTAACACTGTGTGTGTGTGTGTGTGTGTGTGTGTGTGTGTGTGTGTGTGTGTGTGTGCTGAAGTGTGTGTGTGTGAATACTGAAGTGTGTGCTGAAGTGTGTGTGTGTGTGCGCACACACACACACACGTCCATTTTGTCATTAAAAAGGTCATTAGAGCTCCTGATGGTCCATGACCTTTTCTCCAACAGCCCCAGAGTCAGAGTGGCTATGAAGGAAGCCTGGCTCAGCCTGGGTTACTACAACTACTACCAACGCTTGTAATCCTTTAATTCATTGGACTTTAATTCATTCAAGAGCACACACACACACACACACACATACTCACACACACACATACTCTCTCTGTAATCTGCTAATGGCTGCAACTAAGTCTAGAGCTGGCTGTTCAGGCAGCGTGAATGATGCATTGTGTTTGGCTGTTTGTTTGTTTTTTTGGGGCGGGGGGATATCTATTGCTGTGTTTGTTTGTGTGTGTTCGTGGTCTATGGTGGTGGACAACACAAGGTCACAGAGAAGAACATCAGGGGGTGACGGAGTTCATCTATAGGGTGTGTGATTGATTTTTTTAGTCTAAATCGTTATTTGAGGCCATGCATTGCTCTGAGCTGCTTTCCATTCCACTGCTAATGTGTGTCCAAAACACACGACACACAGTATGGCACACATGACACACACATGTATGTGCACGCGCACACACACACACACACACACATATATACATGCATAAACACACACATCATGACATGCATCGGGAACTAGAACAAATAACCCAGGTACAGCAAACATATGCTGGAATATAACACAAGGTGACTATTGTATCCAGCATACCTTGAGGCGACAGCATACACATTAGCACACACATGGACACACACACACGCACATTAGCGCATGCATACACAAACACACACACACTCTCACACCCACAAGGACATGGATACTCACTCACGCTCTCTCTCTCTGTCACACTCACACACACATACACACACAAACACAAACACATGTACACATGTGTGTGCAGGCATGTGCATGAGATAATGAGAGCAAACGCGAGCAGATGCATCAGTAATCAGAACTCGCAAGATTTCCAAGAACTCCACATTGCCCATCCACTCAGAGTAAGCTGCCTAAGCACGTGCAAGACACACACACACACACCCCCACACACACACATACACATACACATAAACACCTGCAGACGGATATCACCATCTCTACAAATACCCTGGGCTTATGGTCATCATTCCAGTTCCTGCCTGCTGTGTTTATCATTATAAAGAAATGCATTCCCAGTATATGTAATATGTCCCAGGCACTGGGTCACAGAGTGCCCCTCTAGAAACTGATGGAAGTAAACAACATAGCTGTCTGTGGGAGCAGCTGGCCTCAGTGTGGGCCTCGTGCAATTCCCTCTATGTCTGTCTTCTCTTCTTTTCCTCTCTTCTCTCCTCCCTCCATTTCTCACACTCGCCCCCCTATCACTCATTTGCTCTCTTTCTCTATCCTGCTTTGTAACTTCTCTTCATTCTTTTCACTGGCCCCCTCTCCCTTTTCTCTCTCGCTCTCTTTCTGTCTCACTCTATTTCTTTCTGTCTCTCACTCTCTTTTCCTCTATTGCTTCCTTCTTTCCCTTACCCTCTCTCTCTCTTTCTCTCTCTCTCTCTCTCACTCTCACTCTCATTCTCATTCTCACTCACTCTCTTTCTCTCTCTCTCTCTTTTTCAGCTTGTCTTTTTTATGTAACTTCATTAAGGCACACTCAGCTGAGCAGCTAAAAATACTGGCCCCCTGTAAACCCCTCTACCCCACCGCCCCACCCCCAACCCCTCCTCCTCAGACCTCCAGCTCAGTCAGTGCCACTAGACCATCATGCCTCAGGGCCTGTGAGATGTGGTCCCATTGGCTGAGCGTGACGTTACATAAGACCCAGGCAACAGTGCTGCATCTACAGTCTTGCATGTGCACTGCTTGCCTTTGCTGTCTCTGTCTCTCTCTCTCTCACTCTGACTGTGTGTGTGTGTGTGTTGTGTGTTGTTTGTGTTTTGTTTCTTTGCAATGTACAATGTGCATGAATGTGAGAGAGTGTGTGCATATATATATATATATATATATATATATATATATAGATATGTGTGTGTGTGTATATATATGTGTGTGTTTGTGTGTGTGGAAGGGAAGCAAACAGAGATCAGATTAGTTGTTCTCATGGTACAAAATAATGGCCAGTCCTGGGGATCCAGCAGTCCTTGGTTAAAAATAACGTTAGCTGTCTGATAATGTTGCAGTAGATGATTTCTTGGTCACCTCTCCAAGTCAGCCTGAGGGAGTGTCTCCCTTCCCTTTGGTGAAATAAATGCTGTATGAAAATAGATGGGGGAAACATTTAGCAAGACGGCAAATGTGTATCAGTGAAGGTCAGGGATTGAGTGAATATTGAATTCTGTATGATGAATGGAGTGACAATCGTGTACTAAGTCTCCCAGGTCTGGTGGTGGTGGTTGCCCCTGTGCAGTGGGCATATTATGACCCAAGAACATCGCTGCTCTGGGAATGTGATGACACATGGAGCAGACCAGATGAGGCAGCTGGAACTATGGCTCAGGATCAGCTGAATTACAGAGTGCCGTTTCGCAAAGCTACGTTTCGCAAATAGGTTTCGACAGATAGGAATGCTTGGTTAAGAAAAAAAATGATAACATAGAAATATGTCATGCATAATTACCAGGATAACTCAGTCAGGCTGATTTTAGAAGATGATGGCGATGGTGAGAAGCACCTACCCCCTCACCTCACACACCCACCCACACACACACACATACACACACACACACACACACACACACACACACACACACACACACACACACACACAGACCACAAACCACACACACGCACACTTTCTTCCACTCTCCTTCTGCTCCAGGTTAGTCCAGCTTGTGTGCTCAGACTGTGAGCAGAAGTATGGCTTCCATTAGGATCATTAATAGATTAAAGAAGCAGAATGAAAGAGCAAGAGTGAGTCAAACTATAGAAATGAAGGCTTGTGAGTCTGCAGCACTTTTATGCATTGTTAGGCAGGCTATTCACAAATATGCTCTCACAAATATGGGAATCAATATGTTTGTTGTTGTTGCTGTGTGTGTGTGTGTGATTACTGGGTGGTAAAGTGTGCGTGTGTGTGTGTGTGTGTGCATGTTGCATTTGCTCTTGGTCTAATACACACCCCATTCATCTCTGTGATCTGACATTTGTTTGGGTTATTGCAAAAAATGACCCACAAGACTGACCCTCCAGCAAATGTGTGTGTTTGAAAAAGAGATGAGGGAGAGGAGGAGAGAGAGAGAGGGAAGGAGAGGGAGCAGGAGGAAGAAAACACGCTGGGTCTAAACAACAATCTGAAGCCACATTCTCTAATCCACCGAGTCAGCTAGGGCCACGGGCATTCATGACTAATGATATTACTCTGAGTTTGTTTTTGTGTTTGTTGCCTGAAGCATCACACACACACGCGTGCACACACACACACACACACACACACACTCAGATAAACACACTCACTCTCTCACACACATTCTTAGATACACACTCGCTCACTCACTCAGTCACTCACTCACTCACTCACACACACACACAAATTAAAAACAAAGTGTGTAATGTGAGTCCTTGATATGTGGTCAGAAAGTGCATCTGAGCCTCTTGGTCTTGTGCGTCTGTGTGCAACTGATAGCATTAGTGTGTCTCCAGATGCCACATTTCTGTTCATTTTGGCATCTCTCTCTCTCTTCTCCCAGTAGTCTTGACTTGAGCTCATTTAGTGACATCCTCCTGAAAGTGGCCATGTCAGTATGACAGTCCTCTATTTGGGCCTCTTCTAAGAAGTATCTGTGTTTGTGTCATTACGAAATGATGAACTGAGATGAATGCACTGAACATAATGACAAGGTAACATTTAGTCAGTGGCACTTTGCACATTTGCACTGTCATTGTGCTAGAGGGCTTTGTGTTTGTGTGTGTGTGTGTGTGTGTGTGTGTGTGTGTGTGTGTGTGTGTGTGTGTTTATTTTGGTAAACACTGTTTTGTCTGACACCTCGGAATAGCCAGCTGCTAATCAGCAGACGTGCCAGCCAAATGCCCTCTACAGATGGTGATGGGTGAACTGGCTTTAAAATAAACTGGGTTTAAAAGTCTTATGAGGAAAGTAAGGGTACAACTGAATAAACGTTCCATTTTTATTTGACTTGGAGACTTTGTAAACAAACTTGGCCAATTGCACTTGTGAAATAAATAACAACTTACGTATTCAAATTCTATTACAGGAATGTAGAGACCAATTACTGACAATGACAGGCAGTGAGGCACAGTGGGCAGGGATAAGTACATAGGAACACTTTTTTAGGCTACTCAGCTGTTACTATACAGATTACATGGAAGCGATTATAATAATTATGTTCAATTATGCATGACTGTGCACTGCTGTGCTCACAGAATTGTCATTATAGGCGATTATCTAATAATTGTGACAAGTCTATGTTTATATGTGTACATTTGTACACATGAGTATTTTTGGCCTGTAGGTTGACATGGATGAAGTGTGTGTGTGTGTGTATGTGTGTGTCCTATTTTTCAAGAATGGTCACTCACTGTGTGTATTTATATCTGGATCACATGGGATGTGATAAGAATGTTTTCAGTGAGTCAGAGCCAATCTACTCTGATGTTTCTTCTAATCCGGTGGTATTAATCTGCCAGCCCATCAAACTGAGAGGCCAAAGGGGTTAAAAGGAAATGTTGCATAAGAGAACTGTGGGATTATGTCAAACAACTCAGCTATGGAGCCTGGTAAAGATGGCACTGGCTTTGATTTTTCTTATCTTTTCTGATTTCATGTTTTTCATTTAATCAATTTTGAACGAGAACATGCTGGAGCACATACATTCAGGAGGCTTCTCCTCAGGATGCTCTGTTAAACAGATTAATTGAATGACTCATTAGAAACAGTTTACAAGGCCAGAGCCATTATTCATCTGCTGATCCCATGCATTGATCATTCTGTTCATCCCTGTCATGTGTGCACAGTGATTATGGTATTAGAGTGTTCTCTGGTGCAGAATCTGTTGAAAAGGCTTGCGGAGTCCGGTAAGAACCACCATCTGCAGCGGGTGGACTCATGGGAAAACGTGTCTTTGTGTGTGTGCGTGCATGTGTGTGTGTGTGTGTGTGTGTGTGTGTGTGTGTGTGTGTGTGTCTTTGTCTTTGTAAAAGGCAGACAGGCAAAGGCTGTGCCTTTATATCGATGAAAAAAGATTGATGTACTGACACTTGAATAAAGTTTTGTGGAAGTAGGGATGACTCTATCAATCCTCTCCTCGCTTTTATAGTTCCTGACAAAGAACCCGACTCGGCGCCTGGGCTGCGTTGCCGCAGACGGTGGGGAGCAGGCCATCGTGAACCATGCCTTCTTCGCCGACATTGACTGGGACAAGCTCAACAGGCGGGAGATTGAGCCGCCATTCAAGCCAAGAATCGTGCGTGAGACTTCAAATGGACTCTGTTCCAAAACACCTACTAATCCTACCAGATCCTTCTTGAATAATTAAAATAAATTCTTATCTCATTCAGACAGTTAAATGACAGTTGGTATTTTTTCTTTCTAAAAGATGTTTGTGAGATCAGAGAACCTTTTCCACAAAGCCTTGAGTATTATAATTGACACTGTATTTATTTAGAATTAGTATGTTTGGGGTATAACTCATTACACACACCCACTACTTAAACTGGAACCTTTGATTATCATCACTAAAACTAATACACTTGCTGTGGCTACTGAATAATCTTGTGTGAGGTACAGTGCTTGAATTTCTTTTTTGTTACTGATCCCCGGCTATAAACAATGTTCACCTCTCCAGAAAACCCCAGAAGACGTGAATAACTTTGACCCAGACTTCACTTCTGAGGAGCCTATCCTGACGCCCATCGAAGACCCCCTTATCCCCAGTTCCAGCCAAGACGAGTTCCGAGACTTCTCCTTCACCTCTGATGAACTGCTGGCCATGTAGACGAGTGACCGGAGGAAGAGGAAGAGGAGGAGGAGGAGAGAGACAGAGACAGAAAGAGAGAGACACAGACAGACAGAAAGAGAGTCAGAGGAGGAAGAATGGAGTCTCATGCAGGCTCTGTCCCCTGGCAACTCTGCAGTTTGTTGCACTGACAGAAGGATATTTCACCAAAGCACCATATCAACACAGCAGTCAACAGTATCATTGCTCAAAGTTTATTTTGACAGTGTTAAATTATTTTTTTAATGTATGTCCTTTTCAAACATACAGTACATGTTTGTCTTCCTGCTGGTGTCGATAAACTCTGGGGTGGCCATGCTGACATTGAAGATGCCCAAACATTGAGCACTGACAGCATAGACACAGAACAAAGCACTCCCCAGTGCTCTGAGCAGAGCATGAATCTGCGCGCTAGAGGCATAATTATATTCAGAATGACCACGGCCCTGGGCGCCAGAGGAGCCGTGTTATTCAGTCGCACATAGATGCTGATAAGAGACTTGTCATCTCTCTGTGTCTGTTGTTCATCACAGCAGAATGATGGTAAGCTACCGAGCTTGCTCTTCTCTGGTGGTGTACCTCAGATTAAAAAAAAAAAAATTTAACCAGCTGTGATAAAAAAAAATCCAGCTATAAGCCAAGGCACTGTGTCAATTCCGTTGGGTCAAAGTTGAAAAGAATTAAAAACGCTTTAACCATGTGTAGCAAATTGCAGTGCACTGAGTAATGACTAATTAATTAAGGTGATGATCAACTCTGTGCATGTAGTACCACAATCTTTCTGGAATTCCTTGCCTGTGGGAGACATGAAGAGAGATTGTTGGAGAAATCAGGTGAGCTGTTTTTGAACTACACCAGGATATCCAGTCAAACTGGCATTTTCATTCCTTTAAAACATTTGTACTACTCTCAGATGTGTGTGTTAGTCTCAGACATGGCCTCATGGTTCAACTGAAAGCTGAAAGCATTTGCCACATTTCAAACGTGCCTGTGAGCATCACAGATTGTGAATTCAAAGTTCCTGAACGTACCACTTGAGAAATGATCAGGGTTTGTTTTGTTTGTTTGGTTTGTGAGTCTCAGGTGTCTTCCTGTCATCAATATTTTTATGAATGCCATTTTGAGTTTAATAATATCAAAACCTATGACTGTTTTAATGTGTCTGTGATTTGTGAGATGTTTTATTTGTAAGCATTTGCTAGTCATGGCAACTGGTCGAAAGAATAGTCTTCATCTGTTTAAAATAGCCTACTGAGCCATAACCCCAGTTCTTGTGTTTTCCAAGATTTTTCTTTTTTTTCTAAAGCGCACTGCTGATAAAGTGTCCTTTTCCAAAGGCAGTCACCCTTACAAGCATTGTAAAGAGTAAGCTCTGTTTCATTTTGAGGACTGATAACCATTAAGATCAATTGATCGCTGAGTGTGAGTCTAGTAGCTTGTAAAGATAACAGAATGGCTCAGCTAGCAAGCAATAAAAACAAATGAATGCTGAGATCCAGTTTCATAAGAGTTTGTATTTTGCAGGGAAGAACATTCATGTTTATCCCTTAAGAAATATTTCTTAAGGCATTTTCACATATTATTAAAGTTACATCAAACCAGAAATGACATGGACTCATCAAATCTGATTAACTACACAAAGCCTTTGTTGGCCATTTCCATTTTTAATTGTCTGTTTATTATGAACAAAGCTAGTGTATTGTTTACTGTTGTTTTTTATTACTATTTAAGTTTTAATGTTGTAACGTCCGTGCGTGCATGTGCGTACTGGTGTGTGTGTGTGTGTGTGTGTGTGTGCACTTTAATAGTTGGTACTTGGCCACTGCCTGTACTTAAATGGGCCATCTCCTGCTAGTAACTTAACCAACCCTCAGCAACAGCCAAACTGCTCATATTCCCCTGATGAAGAATCAACCTTATTGATGGAAACTCCATTGAGGCAGAGGGACAGCTTGGCCCTCTCAACTAAAAACTGCCCTGTTTGTATAAGATGAGATGCAGTGTGTTTACCTAACCGTTAAACAACGTAAATCCTCTGCTCGTCCTCTGCTTACTGCTGTTCCCCATCGTCTGACCACACCCACCAACAAATCTTTAGCATTGCATGATGCTCCTTATGGAAATCTATGAAAACTATGTAATCCACTTGTAAGGCTGAAGAGGAGAGGGACGATGGGTATTTATCAAGGTTTAGAGGAGACATTTTCTGTAAAGGTTACCCTAAGGAAGCTATTCTATTTTCTAGCGTGACAAAATGATCCTTTGGCAGCATGCTCTATATCAGCGGTGCGGTGCATGTTTGCTCTGTGCCAGTCCTGGAAAGAGCAAAGGCGATGAATAATTGAAAAATGCTAGACTGAAGAGCTACTTCTTTTCACAGGGAAGGAGAAGTGGGAATACACGTTCCTCAGGTGCATCTCCCATGGTTCCAACATGACTGCGTCATTCAGTGCCCACCACACACACACACACACCTCCCTCATAAAGTCTTTGGTCAAACTTCCTGTCTGTTGGACAGACGGAGCAGACAGGCAGGGCTTGCCAGCCTAGCCTTGGAACCCTGTGTAGGATGGAAATTTCCACTTTGGAAGCCTTGGGCAGCGGGGGTGAGCGAGTTCGCCCGTCACAGGAGGAAGGTATGAGCACCACCCCAAAATGTTCTAAAATGTGCACAAATGGACACAAAATGGTTCAGTCCACTATGTTTTTTTTCCTGCTATGTTTGAATGCTGCCTTCGCCGTGACAGTGAGAGAAAGATTGGGAGAAAACAAGTCTGTCACCTACTATGAGAAAACCCAGGGGAACCGGCTGCTTCTCTGTGAGCCCCTGTGGTATCCCTGGTAACACTTTCACTGGCTGATGATCAGTCAAGATGAGCGATGAGTCGAGCGTCTCATTGACAGATGACCACATGAAACATCTGCTGAACTAGCCTTGACCTCAACTGTATGGCTAATTGCAGTACAGTAAGATTTAAAGCCCTACAGTATACAGTGGAGCTGCAGGGCAATATGTTCAGTGATGGAATCCATGCGGTGCATGTCATCGTGCATATCCACACATTATTTAATAGCCTTACGCATATAACATGTATATGCAAAGTAAATTTGTGTCTGTAAATAAACACGCTCTAGTGTGCTGATGGCTTAAAATCAGTTTACATATGGCTTTCTTTTCCACCTCATGCTGTTTATGAGGATCTATACATTTGGCCTATGCATTAGCAGGACTTCAAGAAAGCTTTAGGCTATCATTGGTTTGTGAACATGGTCTTTGGTAGTCCACATAGTGCGCTGCCATTTTGTTCTTGTAGAGAGGTGTGAGATAACAACCCTTTGTGTCATCTCCATGCTGAAGAAAGGCCTATCTATCACTAACATGCTAAACTCCACTCTCCTTCCAACTCTACCTCCCTCTCTCTCTCACTCTCTCTCTCACACACACACATACTGTCTCTCACACACGCTGTCTCACTCTCTTATTGTTGTTTTCTCTCCAGTTGTACTTGGATGACCCTTGTGAGGGTTCTCCCACCCTGCCAGTCCCATTCACCTCCTTTCCACTCTGTCCACTCGCAGATACATATAGAGTCTTTCTCCACTCAGTTGACCCAACCTGCTTTCACTCTGCATCAGCTGATCACCAGTGAAGCTGAAGGGTCAAACGACCTTTCATCCCCCTTCTCTCTCTCTCTCTCTCTCTCTTACACACACACACACACACACAAACACACACAAACACACACAAGGACACATGTTCAGTGATCTTGCTTGCTTGATTCTTCACTCATTTACACATGTAAACAGTATGATCCGTAAGGAACCTTACAAACCATATCAGAAAGCAGTTTAGTGCAGGATGGGCATCCCAGTGACTTCAGGTAATGGAAGTCAGGGCGGGAGCAGGAGCAACCTGTTAGGACACTGTTTGTTTGGAGTTGAAGTCACTTTGCAAACTGGAAAAGAAACATGATGCAGAGCTGACACTTTTCATGCCTTTTGACTACTTTATAATGACTTCTATAAATTTTAAAATAAAATTTCATCCATAAATGTATGGTTAATTGTTTATTCATTAATTACAGATTTAATTCTTCAGTAAGTGAGTAAAAGTACACACACCTTATGACATGTTGTCAACACTCATGGCCTAGATAGTATGGTCTGATTACCATCGTACCAATCAATATGAATGTTGACCCATTCACCAACCGTACAGCAATTTCCATTCTGATAACAGATATAACATGCAACATGTTTAAAAATAAGTTTTGCCTTTTGTTTGTTCAAATATAATCCTATGTACAACTTTCAGGAATGCTTTCTACATAAAAAGATTTTCTCATAACATATCCCATGTTATTTGCTGGGCTGTTGCTGAGAACAGCCATAAAAGCTATGTCTAAAATGGTCCCTGGGGTCTTTGGCTGAGGACATGCGGTAGCTATGACCTTGCCATGGTGCCAACAGAAACTCACTCACCCTTATAGATATTTTTAGCATTTTTTTCGTTTGTATCCCTTGACAACCCCTCTGAGGATTCCTAAGCTGTGTCACATGCTCGGTCATAACCTCATCGACCTATACATGTACGTCAAGCTTCACATTTATTGACCAAATATGTTTCTAATTGTTTATAAGAAATTATGGTTTCTTCCCGTTCATCCCGTTTTAAACTTGATTAAAGCAACCCTAGTTTCTACATAAAATCGAGTTAGTGGTGAAAGCCAGCATGCTTGAAGTCATTTTGAGACTCAGGTCTTATTTAAAGCTTTGTACTGAACCGATCCTTACGTGTGTGGTGCCAAGCTTAGACCCTCGTTGGCCCTCATCCCCACCGTTCATCCTCTCCTCTAACAGGATCAATACCCTCATCATCCGTTTCCACAGCAACAGGGGTCACTCTCAGGTTCTCGTCCTCACGCAACTAGCCCACCCATCACTGCCACCCCCCATGGATGGAGAGGAATCCATCGTCATGGCGATTCGTGCTGACCAATTCCGGCCACAGGGACAAGCTTTAGCGAGAGCACAGTGACACATGACAAAGACTGGTATGACGAGAGCTTTCAAGAGCACTCAAATGACTCTGACACGCTTCTCTGATTTTCCCATGGTAGCTCATTCCTTCAATCCGCACCTCTCACTGGTCTTAAATTCACTTAAAGCAGAAGTTCCCGAGAAGAAGTTTATCGAGAAAATAAATAAATTAATGTAATGGATTTTATATATGTTAAATTCTTTCAAATACGTTAAATATAATTATCTCATATATGTTAAATTACAAAGAAACACAGATTTCGGTTGGTTACAGTGAATTACAACACTGTCATTTTGACATTTACAGTAAAAATGAGAGTTTCTCTCTAGCAATGAAATGAAATATTTGCCATGGTTGTAACATATTTGAGTATACACTTTTTGCACAGTGAAAATATTCACTGATTGTCAATTAAATCAGTTTAGGAATTGAGTTCACTTCATCTTTTTCTCTTCCATACACTTGCTCTTTAGTGGTAGATGGAAAACATTTCAGCCATATGTGGTCGTGTGTGTATGTATGTGTGTGTGTGTGTTTGTGTGTGTGTGTGTGTTGTGCGTTATGGGAAGAGTAGCGTGCCACTAAGCTTCGTGTAAGCCCACCTCTATCCTCTTATCAAAGACAATTTGAGCCATTCCTTTAGCTGAACGTATGGGCCAAATGCATAGATTACAGTGTTGCTGCAATCCAATCTAATCTTAACCCTGCGGGTCCTCCACCCCTCCCAGCTCGTGGGCACGGAACATTGGGCCTGAACTTGGAGTGAACTCTGTGACTCTTCCACCTGAGCATCCTTTCTTCTCTTCTCACACTCCCCACTTCCCATGTTCCAGAGTGTCTTTCCCAGCTTTCCCCCGTTTCCCTTTGTGTAAACTAAAAAAACTTATTGGTTTTAGTGTCACATTAAATACAAACAGGAGCATGGAACTCTCTGTGTGTGTGTGTGTGTGTGTGTGTGTGTGTGTGTGTGTGTGTGTGTGTGTGTGTGTGTGAAGGCAGCTGGGGGTGGGGGGATGCTTGCTGTGAAATCTGTTTTTATTATATACAGTGCAGACCTGATTTCTATAGGAAATTGTCCCTATAGCTGTGTTTGAAATGCCTTGGTCCTGATAGTTGGTCAATATGTGAAACATGTGCAGTGTTTACATATGTGAATGATGTCAGTAGAGAGTGTTGCAATGTGTATGTGAATGAGTTCAATACTGAGTTCGATACTTTACGCAGCCGTTAACACAAATTCTCAAGTGCGGTGTTAATCAAAAACAAAGTTGCAGACAAAAGATTAATTCTTTGCATGTTATTAATTCTTCATGCTGTCAATTGATGGCCAAGAATGGCTTACAAATTTAGTCTCAGGTCCTGTGACTCAGCCTCTTTCATTATCACACTGGGAAAAAATAACAGCTGGACTGGCCATGGGCTGGATAAAGGAATAAATGAGATCATTCATCCAAATTCAGCTCCCAGGCAGCCAACTTGAGAGGAGAACACCAGTGGTGTAAGCCAAAGCTGAGTGCCTGTATACCGTCCACAGTGATCTTGTGTGTGGATGAAGTCATTAGATGTTACCAGGCAAGCTCTTGGACTTGGCACGCGTTCCGTCAGAGCTCATCCGTCGTAGAGGGTAACTTTGATCTAGGCAGCCTTTTAATCCCATTGTCCTGGTTGCCCTGTTGCCCCCTGTAACAGAAACGAATTAAATCAGTTTTACATGGATAGGGTCTTCATCATGTTAGCATTCAGAAACTGTATTGTGAACAATTTTCTCAATGTTAGGAGTTTGAGCTAAGAATTTGCGTCGGTTCCGCATAGGGACACATGAATTCTAAATAAAATGTCAGAATTGTATCTAATACTGAAGCCCTTAATCACATTTAAGGATGTTTGGTCAAGTATCAGTATTTCTGTTTGCACCTTCTGTCGATTTCACACTACCAAACGCTCGCAGATCAACTATAAAAAACACTGCTCCACCACAGCGCGTTCCCGTGTCATAGCTACTAGGCTTGCGAGACACGTGACTGCGCGTTCACGCACTTGGAAAGGAGATGCGATTACTCAGCGGTACCCAAGAGTAGCCTATACGAGCGAAAACATTGGTCCAGCCTCTCGGCCATTGCATTTCTGCAAAATGTTCTGACAGTTGCTGCTTTGGTGTTTTCTATATGGAGTGAAACTATCACCGGACTGTACGCAAACGGTAACCTGTTCACCGTTTGCTCGGATTTGTTTTTACGTGCGACCATAACGACTCGACTGGCGCAGCAGCATTGAGCGCTGCAGGGACGTATAGCTCAAGCAACAGTTGCTTAAAACCGATAAGCACCGTCAGGAAAGTCAGCGGAAAGATGGACACAGGTGCAACTCCTCCGAAGAAAAGGTAAAGTTAGTTTAGATCTTTAGAATTATCTTTCCCTAAATGCGTCCTCTCATTGCAGTTGAACTTGTGCAACTGTTGTTGACAAAACGTCGTTATCAAGAGATTAAACAAATTAATTAGACGCTTAATTAAATCTCCTCCTTGCCCCAATTCATGGATCGGCTGCGTTTAATCAGGTATCCCAGTGGAGAATTACCAGGACTTTTCATTCACTCAATTTGACTTTGGTCTCTCAGCTACTTTAAGGTTTGGGCCATGTTGCACCTTTTTTTTACACATTGGTCACGGTGTTTTTACTGTCATTGCCAGTAATTGTACTGAAGAACCTTCTCAGCTTTTAACAGAGCGTTTTCATACATTTTTGCTTGAAATGGTTTGCGAAGGGTACCAGAAGTAAAATGATGATTCAAACGATGACCTGGACTCGGGCTTTCCATGTCTTTCAGGCTACTGTACAGTCTGTTTGACGACACTTTCTGAGTGAAACGAAGACAGAGTTGCGGTGTTTCACTCAAGCCAATGCACTGTTTATTTTCATTTAATTTTATATTGGCCACTCAGTCCTAAAGTAGTTTTAAACGTATCAATGTGCGCTACATTATAGTGCTAAAAATACTCGTTTTCATGTCAGTATGACTTTATTTTTGATATTACCACTTCAGTGGTTTTCTTCAGATAGCGTAAAAGGGACCTGTACAGAGCGCAGATGTTCAAATCGGGTGTCATCGCAAGTAATGCGCTTAGCTGCATGGCACATGCAGATTTGACCTGTCATTATGCACTTAGTCGACAAACAACGAGATTTCTGATTCGAAAAGTCCCCTCGTCAAAGGCTATGCGAAGTGGCTGTGAGATGACTGTGTTTTTCTTCTGCGCTGTCCTTTCTCTTTGACCTCACGTCAAGTCGGTGTACTGTTGCACCCTGCCACTCAGTCTGTGCAACATTACCTGACACCTCCGCGGAGGTCCTTTTGCCATAAAGGTCTCGGGCGTGTGTCAAGTGCACCCTGCTGGCATCACCAAGTGTCGGAGAAGGTCCATGTCGAGGACCTGCTTTAACATCCCGTCTTGACAGCTAATTAGGAAATGCAATAGGTGGTGACCCTCATGACTTTTTGTTGGCGTTGTGTGGTGTTTAGTGGAGTAAAGGTCTTAATGAATTAATAACTGAACTCTCTCACTTTCTCTCTCTCCCTCGCTGTCTTTCTCAGACAGACAGATAGACAGACACACACACACACACACACACACTCACACCATCAAACACACTTCTTTCCCTAGGGCAGCGCTATATGAGGTGTTATTGACTTTTTCATTATTAAAACATGCTGTAGGTAACCAATAAAAGCGCAGAGCACAAACGGATGCTATCTCCCTCTCCCCTCTCTCTCTCACACAAGGGATCAAACACCCATGGCGTAGGTTAGACTTATTTCACTGTCCTTCCTTGCCATCAGGAAACTATGCAATAAGACCAGTTGGCATTTTGTGAAACACCTCTAGAGGCGACAGTTCTGGGTAATGGTGGCCACTCCTCAGCTGAAAGGTGTTAAGCTTATCGACTGGGCAAGAGGAGCTGAATGGTTGTTGTGTGGCAGCATTGGCACTGCCTTTGTACCACGATGTGTGAAGTGACCCCTGTGTTCACAGAGGTGTTGGTTTCAGCTGGATCCTCCAGCATGACTGCTGATTGCCAAACTGTGTGAGAAACAAGTCGCCGAGCATCAGGTGAAGAATTTGTGCTGCGTACAGAGACCAGCTCTAAATAGATAATGGCAAATAGTTTGGCATGATTAAACAAGCTTTCGCTGTAAAACAACCACACAAAATTGAATTGTGTACACTTTGGTCATCACGTCCACCTTTTTAGTGGTTTTCCAATTGTAAAAAACTATTTCCATTATTCAGAACATTTACTGAAGAAAATAGTACATACTTCTTTTTGGTCTAATTGTGTCTGATGTTTGACGTCAGTTACCAGTGGAAGGGGGCTAGTTAGGAAGAAAATTTAGTCAGCCATGGTTTCCCCCTGCGTCACTCCATTTTTCCCCCTGTGTCACTGTCATCAGGGGCCCACTCATTCTGCCTTGTGACACTATGAATGGGTTTGTCACATATTCCC
The DNA here is from genome assembly GCA_015244755.2 of Tenualosa ilisha. Taxonomy (NCBI): domain Eukaryota; kingdom Metazoa; phylum Chordata; class Actinopteri; order Clupeiformes; family Clupeidae; genus Tenualosa; species Tenualosa ilisha. The sequence goes on along the minus strand of PYXC01000362.1, from coordinate 5,550,849 downwards.
TAGTACTGTTACATGCAAATAATAAAAAGAGCCCTTTGAGTCATAAAGGGGAAGGCTAACAAATGGACAACGTTTCCCTTCTCACTGACTCCGGTGATTGGAGGCCATTGTTTGTTAGATGCAGGCTCGCCTGTTTTGCCTTGGAGCCATTGTGCAGCCATATGCAGTCGAAGCTCTTGTACTTACATAACACGCCATCCTGACTGCACATAACATGCCGGGCAGGGAATTGTGAGATGTGCATGTGTGTGTGTTGTGTGTGTGTGTGTGTGTGTGTGTGTGTGTTTCAGGAACCATAAAAAACAGTTAGCAAGGGGACCATAAAACAGCTCAGCACTAGAGGACTAGATGAGGCTGACTAGGTGGTGAATGCAAAACAGCAAAAAAGGAAGCCAGTTGGGCTGCAGAGCTCAGTGTGAATCCACAAGCAGTCGGCGGTTGTGAGCTGGACCGATTAGAGCTTTGTTTTGAATGGAATCAGGGCATTAGTTCAATGCACCTGACACGGCAGTTAGCAACATGGAGAGACAAATGAAGACAGACATAAATATTTTTTCTCTCTTTGTTTTTCTCTCTAACCATATTTGAATTGATTTTTTAAAATCATCCATTTCATAATTTTATCGCAAAGTGAAGTCACATAGTATAGTGAAGTCTTTATTTTCTGAAAGATTCACATGCCTTTTTTTCCAGTTCAGTGCGCTAGCATGACGAGGTAGGAGAAGTCAGCCCCTCTGGCCAATGCAACTGGCCCCCTGGATCCTTCCAGAAACACTAGTAACCCATTGTTCTCTGTGCTGCCTCAAAGGCAAGAGGGCCCCCTCATGTTTGTTTAGTGGTTTATGTGTAGACTGTATGGCACAACGAGATATCCAGCAGCTTCACATACAAGGGCCTGATCAAGGGCAAGCCGTGCATAAAGGCTTTTCTCTTGGTGAGGCTCGAGGTCTTTGGCAGAACTCCAGGTGTTCGTGGTTGTATGTGTGTGTGTGTGTGTGTGTGTGTGTGTGTGTGTGTGTGTGTGTGAGAGAGAGAGGGAGTGAGAGAGTAACTCGGGCCAAGAGAGTTACATGTCCACACTATGTTAAATCTCTTATGTAACCTTTCCTCGGCTGGATGCCTACAACCCCCTTCATTCCATTCACTGACAGTAAAAACATTTTGCTTGTCCTGTTTTTTTGTTTTTTTTGCATTTTGGATCCTGATTGCTCCTGGTGTAGCCAAATGTGCAACTTTATCTGATACAGGGTTTAAATTAAGATGAGCATTGTAGCTGAGGTGGTTGGCTGTGGCAAGCAGCAAAGGCAGTCATTGTTGTCAAGATGAAGCTTTGTGGCTTTGAAGCTTCATGGCAGTCACAGATACTTGAACACTCATTTAAGATCATCTAAAGTTAAGATTCCAGTTCACATTAAAGTCCAGATTCAAACTGACAACTTCTGCTTCCCATTTTTATATCCTGCCGTCTTTTACGACATGATGGTTCTGAAGAATTTCAATGAAATTCCTTGCCTTGTCTTGAGTAAGACTTGAGCGACTGAACGTCACAGTGAATTGGGCAACAGTTGAAGCTGTTTTTCTTCAGAATTTTACCAGCACTGGCATAGATGTTGAAAGGATGATGTGAGAACCCTGTTGTGCTACCTATGGGAGGGGCTGGAATGATAATACCATACTATTGTGTAACACAGAGAGAAAGAGAGGGAGAGAGTGAGGGAGAGAGTAAGAGCACAAAATATTTCTTTTTCTTCTTTGTCAGTTTCACACTCTCTCTTTCCCCCTCTCATTCTTCGCGCTGTATCTGGCACTATCTTTCTCATGTGTCTGACAAGCGAGTCGATCATTGTTATTGGGAGGGTACTGAAAAAAACACTTGGCTGAAGATGCATGCTCGTTGCCACCCTGCAGCCACTACTCGCGACCCCACCCCACCCAAGGCCCAACTCTCTGCCCCCCACCCCACCCACCCACCCACACACACACACACACACACACACACAGACACCAACGACCCAACTCTCTCCAGCCACCCCCAACCCACCCTCCCTCCTGTTCCATCCATCCTAAATTCCATTAGTTAATGTGTCCCCTCCCTCCTGTTCCTCTTGGGGAATGGCTGGGTGAGGGGGGGTGGCACGGGACACTGATTGTGTTACTGCAACAGGAACAATTCAGATCCGATTTGGGCCTCTCAAATTACAGCTGGCGTCTCATAATGAGGCGGCTGGAAGTGGTGAAGGCTGCCCTGGAATAGCAGTCAGCTGGACAAGCGCACAAATAACAATACACACACACACACACACACACACACACATACACACACACACACACACACACACACACACAGACAGATAAATGGATGGTCGAACAGACACACAATGGCGATGACACACGTTCATCATTTTTGTACAAAGGGTTTGGTTCAGGGTTAAACTGTTGAACTGGTTTGTATCTATACATGTACCCACTCTCTCTCATGCATACGGGCTGTACTATGAATGTAGAAAAATATGAGCTTTCATTTTGTTAAATTTGTTAGTTTTAATTTTGTCATGGGCACAACAGAGAGAAAGGGAGAGAGAGGGTGAGAGAAAGAGAGAGGGAGAGGCTGTGGTAAAATTTAATCGGGGCTGATTTATGAGAGGCTGGTAGTGTCCAATGTTACCTGTTACCATGGAGAGAGCTGGCACTGGTGCCAGTACACATAAGTGTTACTGTAACAGAACACTGAACCCTGTGTGTTTTGAGCTGTGTGTGTGTATGTGTGTGTGTGTGTGTGTGTGTGTGTGTGTGTGTGTGTGTGCGTGTGTGTGAGCACAAGTCCTAAAAGGGAGACAGAGAGGATAATGTTGAGAACTAAATTGTAAAATCAACTCTGTAAACCCTGGTAAGCTAAACAAGAATGATTCCAACTTTTCTAAATATGCACATGGTGCATCACGTCTCGCTCGTGTGTTTGTCTGTCTGTCTGTATACCTGAGGAAGTGTGTTTACACGGAAGAGAAACAACCAGAGAGCTTGTTCCTCCTACAAGGCCTTGAGCTTTTGCCTGTGTTTGGTTGCAAACTAGAAGTCAGCTCCATCAGATTGTGCTTATCAGTAACAAACCTTGTGTGTAGCATATGCACAATGTGTTAACACAAACACTTTTGCCACGCTCTTTCATAATGGTTTGCAAAGACAACAGATGTTCAATTTAATTAAACACAGGCTCACAAAGACATGCTTCTAAAGCACACACACACTCATATATATATATATATATATATACACACACACACAAACCTATGCCACAGGTTGTGCAGGGGCACTAAATGCTGTGTGTGTGTGTGCTGTGTGTGTATTAAAA
>PYXC01000362.1:5447500-5542500 GCA_015244755.2 Tenualosa ilisha | reverse complement strand
GCAGGTGGTGATGAAGAAGGAGCAAGCCCAGACGCACAAGGTGGAGAAGGATGAGAAGGAGGCTCGGGAGCAGGTGCCCGTGAAGCTGGAGACTCCGTCGCCCGTGGAGGTGCTGCGGAGGGATGAGTCTGAGGCCTTGACCCTGCTCACCCCGCCAATCACTGGAGACGCCATCATCTCCCTGGACCTCAGCACAGGTTGGAGAGCCCACTCACATACATACACACACACACACACACACACACACACTTTCTTTTTTGTGTCTTTCTCTCTCCTATTCGCTCGCTAATAAATACACAAATGAATGCACTTATATATATATATGTATCTGCCATGATCATCGTTTTTCTCTTCCTCTTTCACAAACACACACGTTGCATCTTCTCGAGACTATTATGAATTATTTAAATGTACAGGGAATTCCAAATATTCATCAATTCTCTTTCTTTCCCACTCCCTGCCTTGTTTGCATTCCTCTCAGACTCGGAGATCACTGTGCTGAAGGACGTTCAGCTCTTCAGTGACGTGATGCTGCCCTCCTCCTGCTCTGTGCTGGCTCCACCAACCTCTGGCCCGTCTGACGCCACAAACTCCCCCTTGGCAACATCCTCTACTCCAGACTGCTCCAGCACTGAGAGCTCTGCCGGGGTAAGTCCCGCTCAAACAGTTGGATGGACATCAGTATGTGAGAGGATTTCAGAACAGGTTGTAGAGAATAATATGGGAAAAACATGAATAAGGTTATATACAGTGCATCTGGTGGCAGACCAGCATGCTCTGGAAAACATGCCACAATGCCATGCAACTGTCCTGTACGACTTACAGAAAGTGAGGTTTTCCTGGAATGTTCAAAGTGGGCCTTTCCTCCTGCCCTCTGTAGCCCTGCAGCCCTCTGGAGCTGTCTGACCTGAGCACAGACTTCAAGACAGACCTGGTGGAGCGCCTCTTCTCCATGGAGATGGAGGCTGATGCTCCCTTCGCAAGCCAGGTAGGTTTTTCCTCCTCTTTATGTCTTCGTCTACGTTCCCATCGATAAAGCAGACAGAATGAAGTTATTAAAAAGGAGTGGAGTGGAGGGACTGGCAGGAAATTAGCGCCAAATTAGTGTCAAATCCTCCAGGAGATCCAATCCCTTTCTTTTTTTCCTTGCCTCATAGCAGCCAGTGGAGGATCTGGATCTGGAGATGTTGGCGCCGTACATTCCCATGGATGATGACTTCCAGCTGCGCACGCTCTCCCCCATCGATTCCCTCTCTCTCAGCCCACTCAAACTCCAGTCCCAGGCTCCAACTCCGGTGCCCAGCCAACAGGCCTCAAACAGCCCCAGGAGAGAGGTGCCCCTTGCTGGGATAGTTAGCCAGGTGGAGGCCCCCAAGAAACAGACTTCATCCCCACTGGTCTCCCAGGTCTTCCAGAGGTGTGTGTGCTCTCAAAGCTAATGTTAAACACAGTCTATGGTCCTATATATAGTCAATTATTAGTATTTTTGTGTACTCAGTGTATGCCATTTCATCCTGTTGCTCTAGGTCACCCCCGCTGGCTACTGAGAGTACTACCCAACCAGCCAGTGTCAGAAACCTCACTGAAACGGGAAGTGGCAATGGCAATATCCCACTGAAGAGGAAACTAGAAACCGTCACCACTTTCTCACAGGCTGTTGGACTGGTATGAACAGAGTCTTGTGCATTTCAGCATTCATGAGTAGAAATTATGATGTATGATATTACACACACACACACACACACACACACACACACACACATTCACATATTTATCATCTCTATCCATTACTGTGTGTTGCAGGTGTGCATGTTAGACGTGGATCAGCCAAACAGTAAGATCCAGAGGCTGCAGCTGGCTGGACCTGAAGCTCTCTCCAACACCACCATACTGTTACTGCCTTCTAGTGAGCTACTACTCCTTCGCTATCACTCCCAGAGTCTGTATAAGGCCTTCTGACAAGGCAGTTGTCAGAAAAACTACTCTGCAGGATATAAAATAGTGGTAATCTGCAGTAAATACAGATGTAGTCAGTTAGGTCAATGAGATTATGAGCTCAGTGATTAAAGAGATTTAGTGTTGGGAAAGCTCAGACAAATGTGCTCACACTGAAACCAGTAAAAGCTCATCATGTTGCAATAACATATGCAGCCACAAGGTGTCACTCTTATACTCTCTTAGTCAATCTTCTTTCTCCATCTGCTCCCTCCTCTCAGTTTAGCTTATTTGGATGTTATCTATGGTGAGTGACATACACTTTTCTTTCCCTCTTATTTCTGGCATAGATCTGGCCAGTCGACTGCTGGCTCAGTCTTCTAAGGGCGAGTCAAATCTGGGACCACTGCCTCAGCTGACCCGTGATGACTATGAGGTCAACGCCCCCGTCACTGCCCGGCAACACCTGTTGCAGGGAGAAGAGCTTCTGCGAGCACTGGACCAGCTCATCTGAGTGGATGATGCTGATGGAGCGTTTGAGGAACGTTGAAGGAACGTTAAATGAAAGTTCTTGTTTTTGTTCTCCCAAAGAGTCCTGTCACAAGCACTCTCATAGTAAATGTTGCCTTGTCTCTCCAGATGTCATGCAAGGCAACAGTAGCATCACTGCCCTCCAAAAATGAGGGGGGGAGGGCAGCACTGAAGGTATACTGATTGGTTCAGAGAGACCGGTCTCACTTTTTTTTATGTTTCTGTTGGTGATTTTTGGTCCAAGTAAAATAACAGGATGTTTAGCATGTATTGTGCGTGCTTTTCCTGTGTTCATGTTTGCTGGTAGGACTTCGGCTCCTGCTGGATGTCAGTTGCTGATCAAGTCTGTCTTTTCAATGTGTGCTGCAATCGCTACAAAATCTTTCCTGCTGAGACGCAACAATTTATGATACTTTGCATGTATGTGCAATGAATATTGTGTGTATCTAGTTGATTGTGTGTTTGTGTGTGTGTGAGAGAGAGAGAGAGAGAGAGTGAGAGAGAGTGTGTGTGTGTGTGTGTGTGTGTGTGTGTGTGTTTGTTGAGTGAGCCTGTAAGCTCACAACCTTCGATATACAAATGGTCTGTCACACGCACACAGTGACCTCAGAATGCTTTACTCTACAGCCACCCGCCACAGGCGCACAACTGTATATAAAAATATATATTTGTCTTTTTTTTCCAAAAGGGAAGTTATAAAACCAGCAGTTCATGCAAGACAGTAATCATGTTTGTTTTTATAAGTCAACTGAACAGATAGTGTCACCATGTGTTTCCTCCTATTTTGCTGACTAGCATTCATACTGTAGTTGCCTCAGTATCCAGCTGTATTAGGTACCTTTTAAGCTACTGCTTTCTTAGGTGTACTGTGTAATGGGATAAAATTTGTAGGCTGCTCTGTCTGTTTATTCGCCACAGTCTTTGCACTCCATAGATGTGACAGCAATACTATGCCATGATAGACTGACAGTATGTGTTTAATGGTATAGTCAGGTAGCCTACTGAGACACAAATTCTTAGAAGCATTTGTCTGGATTTGAATGTTTTTAGTTGTCACGAACTGATCTATGAACATTTTAAATGTGTAATTGTTATATGTAGTCAACATGTTCTGTAAATCATGTATTCCACTGTATGGAGCGTGCTTGCGTCATGTTGATGTTTGTTTTGTTTTACGCACTTCACGACCATGTAGCGGGGAATATTAACGGAGGGAGCCAAAGAGCTGGTCCTTTTTAACCAGGTTTTGGACTGTACATTTGTAGGACTGGTAGTGGTACTATCAGCAGACATATACATGACAAATCATTTACTTGGTGTGTCAACGCAGCGTGTGTTTTGTTGTGTTCTGTCTCTGTCCAGGTATTGTCGCAAATAAATAAAATAGCTGTCACAACAACTTAATGGTTGCCTCGTAAATGGTTGTCAAAATCACATTTCCAGTCTCTCAAATTCCTAACGTCATAATGTTGTTTTTATCCAAATGAAACATAATGTGTTTGACGATCTCAAACAGTGGCAACACATGATGTCGTAGCCTCTTTCAGCCCGCCCTCACAGATGCCATAGATGAACGCACCCACAATTTGATCAGAAAGTAAACGAATGGAGTATCCTGTGAGCTGCCGCCTACCTGTGCTTCGTCAAATGGAACTTGCGCAAGGAATGTCAAATTAGTGAAGCGACTGGTTGTATGGACTTACGCATATAGTTTTTACCTGAGAGTAAACATGAGTAAACCTAAAAACAAAATGAAGAAACTTTTTATGAAATCGAAGTCAACAGAAAAGGAAAATCACATTGAGGAGAAACATGTCCAGGTCCCCCGCAGCGAGGTCTCCAACCCCGGCGCGAAGTCAGCGACCCTACCTGCGAGTCCGTTGTCTCCCGGGAGCCCCACAAATGAGGTCCTCTCCTCACCCACTGACAAAGTGAAGAAGCGATTTGGGTCTTTTCGAATTAAGAGATCAAAGTCAAAGCGACACAGCAGCAGTTCTATGATCAGCGATGCAGACTCGTAAGTGTTATGTTCCATCATTACTTTTATTTTACTTTTGTGTCTCATGGAAATGTCAGTAACTACCTTTATAACCAATGGGAGGCTATAGTCCTCACATATCCAAATTTTATCCATTTTAGCGTTCACCTCAAACATATCACGACATCTTGGTGCAATAAATGAACTAAAATTATGTTAAGGTGCAAAGTCCGTGTAACATTTATCAGTTCAATTTTCTATTTAGATTAATAAATTTGGAAATTGGACTAAATTTTCTAAGAGTGTTTTTTCTCTCTTGCATAAATGCATAATTAAGATTTCCCTAATTTGTGTAGCAATTGAGAGAAAATGTAATGATTAAGAAAAATTAAATCAGAAAAAATTGTTTCTGCCCATAGCTGCCTGAGGGGCAGGGTCAATGTGCCTGACTGATATTAAAGCTGATTGGCTGGCGAAGGCCTAGTCCCACCTCTCACAACGCGTGTGTTCAAAAGTTTACCTGGCAATGGACATGCGCAGAGTAGGCTACAGTGATAATCGGGTGTGGGATTTGTTTTGCTTGTAAATGCAGATTTTAAAGAAGACACAGCTCATGGTGCTGTGCTTATGTAAATATGTAGTGTGCAGTTTTACAGCCATAAATTATTTACCCGGTAAACAACCAAACGACTGCATGTATTTATTAATTAATTTTATGAATAAGTAGAGAAACATTAAGGCCTATTCCGTGTTTAACTCCTCCTCCGATAACGTTTCAAACAATACAGTAGGCCTTGGCTGGCACCTGGAGGGAGCAAGCTATCAGCATAGGCCTATGCATTTAATTTAAGGTTCCAGTAGCAGTGTTCAGTTAAGAGCAATTCCTCATTTTCTTTACATAACCACCTGTTGTGATGTGGTCTGTCTGCTCCGGTTGTGTAGCTCCCAGATAGGCTATAGCATAACGGGGACATGCCCACGCTCGTGTGCAACGTGTTAGCGATGTGCACCAATAAAAATAAAAAATACATCTTGTGTGAATATAGTCAGAACATCTTCCTCGTATGTGGAGATCTCTGTCAAATGTTCACGGAGGAAGTAAATACAAACTGCCTAAAATGCTTAGGTCTACTCATAAGCTAACAGAGCGTCCTGTACGCATCACGTCCTTGAACAGCCAGTTTGGTCCAGCCAATTAGGTTGTTTTGACTCGTGCGCTCTCTAAACAGAAAATTAAACAGGTAAACGTTACATGCAATAGCTAGAGTATCAGATGGCTCACCAGAGGCATCCTGGGCCTGTTTGAGAAAATTCCAAAGTTTAAGCAAGAGATTCTTTTACTCAAGCAAGTACCTGTTTGTGTTACAGAAGGAATAGCCTCAGCAAATTTACTCCTGCCCTGTTGCAAGAAATATTGTAGCCAGACAAACAAATGCACTTCGGGAATAGTGGGGAAAGGAGAGCAGTGACAAACTGAAAGTACGACATTTTGTACTTCACTGACAGTTATATTCTGAAAACTACTTTTCACCCAGATAAGCTGCAGTTTGTGCAGTAGATGCATTTGATTAATTACAACATTATGACCAAGTGACACTATAATCAGTTTATTAAGTAATGCACTGAAAATAAGTAATTTGAATAACAGAAGTAACTTACAATAATAATATCTAGAAACCCTTGGAGGAGTTTATCCAATTGTGAATGATGCCAGTCCCTTTTTTTTTTTTTTTACTAGTTTGACAGCGTGGGTAAAGCCAGACTGCACTTCAGTCATCTGGAGACATGGCCATTCACTTCCCATTTCCAGTGATTCTGAAATTCTACTTAGATTAGACCTCTTACTCCATTTTCTTACAAAATTGCTCTTTGGGCCTTATTTATTAGAATTTACTTTTCTAAGAAGTTTTTTCCCTTTTAAAAACCTGTATTGGTGAATACTGGTGAACACTGCCTAAGTAAAATATCTTGGTAACAATGGTTGGTTAATGAGGCCCTGTGGTTTTTACTGTAGTTGTCTAGTCATATCAAAGGAAAATACACACATGTACGGTATAGTTTAATCATGGACAGCAACACAAAGGCATCGTTGGTAAAGCCTGCTGCATGCAAGGATTAGCTGTTGTGATGGTTTCTGGTTCTTTGTTAATTCATTACTCAGCTGCAATGAGCTGCATCTCCAGACTGCCCTGCAGAGTGAATTCAAAGTTTCTAGCAGGTGTGTCTGGTTTTACCCAGGCTAATCTCTATTGACGCCTCCAGCCACCAGACTGCTGCCCCCCAAGTGCCTTATCTGCCTTATCTAAATTGTACCTCATTCTCAAAATAGTTTTGTATTTAACCAATATGTTTTGCCAGCTTAGAGTGAAATATAAAGACATATAAAGAGAGTTTTTAGCCTGTTAAGTTGGTCAGATAAGGGCTTGTATCCATACCAGAGAATGTGGACAGCTCCTTTGTGGTAAGGAAATATGCAAGAGATATTCAACGGTACATTTGGTATTTGATTCTTTTGATCATTTATCTGACGTGAGTGATGATAATTATGAATGAAGAGTAAAAGCTGTAATATTTCATAAGAAACTCAGATGGCGCTTTTGTATGGACTACACAGGCCCCTTATTGGCCAGATCATTTAGTATGGCAGGAATCATTTTCACTGACAAATAAACTAAGTTGTAGTGGTTGTAGTTGTAAAAATGATAGGATTTTTTTTAATATTGATACCATTGTCAATTCTGCTTATTGTTTTGATTGTTTATCAATCCTTACAGTAGAGTTCTACACAGGAGATCAACACAGGAACCTGTAATGTAGCCTATATTACTGTGGTGGCCATAATAACTACAGTGAAGTAAACCACATACTGTGTTACCTATTTCAGTTTCAGAGAGACCATGATCTCAAAAACATGCTGCCATTGTTAAGAAGAATTGATAAGGTCAGAGATTTCAGTAGACTGAAGCATTATATTCTTTACTAAGAGCCACTTACAGTAGTCAGTCAAACTTAGTGGAGAATCTCTTGACCAGCCAGGCTTGCCTTACAGCACTTGAAGTCATTCTACCAAAACAGTCAGCTCACCCTCCTTTTTTAGCTCCCTTTCCTCAGCTAAGAGGTTGTGTCCGTCTGCACGAAACCATCTCCAGCGCAGCCCCAACCATTGAGAACCACTTTCTTTCTTTCTTTCTAACTCACAATTTATGAGGTTGTCAATCATCCACTGTCTCTTTGTCGCAACTGAGTTCCCATCATAACACAGTAGCAATGAACGTAGCTCATAAACAGGATGATGACGTGATGGTGAGTAAATATCTGTGGAGCCTGCAGGCCCTTAGATGATACAGGCATACCTCTAGGGTCTCGGAAGACTACAGGTTAGTTCACTTTTTTGTCAGTAGAAAGAGATTACTCATGCACAGCCCTTACTTTTAAAGAAGACCAAAATAGTCCTCAACCTCAAAGTGATTTGCAGTGTTTAACTGTTGTCACTTAGGCCTAAGTGGTATTGCTGTACAAAATGGAGACAGGGTAAGTGCAGAGATCTTGTGGTGGTGGGTGTATGTTCTCAAGATGGTTCTGGCACATCTATTTTATAGCTTGATTTCTAGACAGTAAGTGGTTACAATTCACATTTCAGTTACTCTTTCGATGTGGATTGTTGGTTTGGATTTTGTTGGGCCAACTGTTAACCCATCCACTTCTTCCTCCCTTATTCTCTTATCCCTCTCTCCCTCTATCATTCTTTCAGTTGCATCAGTTTAGCTCAGATGCTCCAAAGGTCTATTGTATATCTGCATAGCTAGATCTCTGCACTGTCACTCTATTCTTTAAATTTCAAATGTTTGTTGGCTGAGTGCTGAATCAAAACTGATCACAGATAAGGCACACAGCTAGATAATACATAGATAAAATAGAATATGACAAAGAGATCTGAACTCAGATCAGATGAGATGAACAGGAACTCTCTGAGATGAGAAAAAAATATATTGAAAATACACTTATTTCTCTCTCTCTCTCTCTCTCGCTGTCTCTCTTGTCAAGTATTAAATGCTGTGTCCAGGCCAAGGAGGTCAGGTGGTGCATGTTTAAACATCTGAAAGTCTGTCATGGGTGACTAGTAGAAGTGGAAATTTTCCCAGACTACTGAATTAAAAACAGCCTGATTATTTTTGCAACCTTCATGAAAGGTGATTTTTAAATGACAAAATTAAATGGAATCCTATGAAAATACTGAACGGTATGTAAAGGATAAGTTGGAACGCATTGCTTAGAACCTCTAGCCTGGGAACCAGAGCCATGTCAATCAAGATTAATGTAGAGTCTGGCAGTGAGTGTCTAACCTCCCGTTTTTAGGGGTGTAACCATCATGAGATTTCAAGTTAAATTGAAGCCTTAAACTTCTTGCGAAACTCCTCAGAAGCGCATTAAACATATCATTCATGTAAATGTCAGTTTTAATGTCGTTTACCTAATTAAAAACAAAATGCACATCTAGAGTGCAAGCATTTATTTACTGTCACTTTCTGAATGCAGTATTTAAGTAGATAACACTGTGACATGCTGAGGTTTAAACACAGAAGTGCATCATCTCATCTGGTTAATGAAAATTTTGATGACAGTTAAATGTAAAACTATAATTAGTTAATTAATATACTGTAGTTAGCCATACATAGGTATATTCTGTACAACATTTTGAAATATACTTGACAAAATTGCAAAGTAAATATAGACCTTTTTAACAAACTGTCAATGGAAATCAATTTAATTTATTTTATTCATTAAGTGTAGATTTTGCTTTATTAAGTGTAGGCTATGTTTAGCCATGTACATATGCAACAACATTATGTATATAATTCAGTTGACCAATAACTAGTTCATATCATGAGGAAGCAGGGATGTAGTGGATGTTGGACGTTAGGGTATGGATTACCTCCAACTTGTAGAAACAGAGGCTGTTTCTCACTTGTTAATATTAGGCATTCATTTAAATAACATTATCTCATGTCAACATAGCGCCACTACATAAATCCCCACTACACCTCTCTGAGGAAGAATTATCCTGATAAAGGTTTGAGTAGTCCAGTATTGTGTGACACATTTTATCTTGCAGCTGAAAAAAAACAAAAAAAAAAACAAAAGGTGACAAAGATGGGTTTCAAAACAATCTGCATACTTGTTCTGCAAACCACACTAAATTGCTGTAAATGAGCTTAAGCTAAAATCCCTCATAGACAAACAGGTTTGCAATAACGGTACGTACGTGTGTGTGTTTACGTGAGACAGTGAGAGAAGACAGAGAGAGAGAGAGAAATTGGGTGCAGCCGACCCCACCTCCACACACACCGACCCAATTACTTTCTTCACTGCTAGAAGGCAGAGAGGCGGAGGTCAGGCACAGTTAAGCTGGTTCTGTGGAATGCTACCAGTTGGCGTGGCCAGACCTCGTTTAAACATCACCCCATCCTCGTTCTTGTCCTCTTTTGTTATGACAGTTAACCTGTCACTTTAAACAGGTTTGTCATAGCCAGCAGGGGCAAAGCTGAAATGCTAACCTTAGATATCCTTGAGTGGATTGCAGAGCTGTTAATCCACTGGTCTGTGGACCGGAACAAAAGATGTTTCTGGTATTGTTTCTTTGGTATGTCTGTGCTGTTGAGTACATAGTACCTTAATGGTGGTTAAGTACACATGGCTGTACTGATAATAATGATATCCCGGCCTCACAGAGATATTTTCAAGAGAGGAGTATGTAATTGTCATTTGTGCCTCAAGCGTCGCTCATTACATTAATCCAGCATCAGATTGCTATTTGGAAAGATGACCAAAGCAGTGATGATTACAGCAGTCTTACCCCTTAACAAGTGCTCAGGCATAATGGCCTGTGTAACGAGGTGGTAGAGCAGCAATCCACAGCAAACCACACCAGATCATATTTCTGCACTCCGTCCAACTGCTACAGTCCCGAAGGCATCCTTAGGGATGCCAAAATATCAGGGACCTCTCAGGCAAAGTCATACTTGACTGATGGGCAGATAACAGTCATCACATCACATATGTAAACATTTATCCAGAAACGCAAAGGCGACATGTTTGCTTGTTTGTGAAAGGATGACTGTGCAGCTGACGTGGGCTTACACCAGTTATGATGATTCACGACAAGGAAATTAATTCCTTTTCAATTCCAATAAAGATAATGTAGTGCTTATAGTAATGTTGACAATGCTGTTGAAAATAATGTCAACAATGTCAACTGGTGTTGCAGCTTTTCAATATTTTTGTTTACTATTATGGCGAGCAGTGTTATGTTGACATTAAAAATAAATGGAGACTGTCTTTAAGCTGTTTGTTTGTGATGAAAATGACAGAGAAAAGACAGTAAAGTATCTCGATCTGACAGTCAAGGCTCTATATAGTCTGCAGATCAAATTATTTAGATTTACTTCCAGTAGCGCTTTTGAATGTAATGAATGAAATACTTAAATATTCAGAACAGCCCTTTGGATACTAGCTCATCAAAACTTCTCTGTTGTTCCTGCTCCTACTATGGGAATAAGTGACAATTTCCTATAAGGAAATGTAGGTTGAGATTAGGGGTGGAAATCTTTCTTTTACTGTCTATGGTGGGAATCAAGAACCGGGAATCAAGTAGAACCGAGAATCGAATGCTTCAGTTCACTAGAATCATATCCCTTTGACATTATCAATTCCTCTTATCAATGCCAGCATGGTTTTCAGACCAAGTCAATAGATCTTTCTGAATAATAACAACAATAACCTATACTCTTATGATCCTGTGAGGGAAATTTGGTCTCTGCATTTCAACCCAATCATGAATTAGTGAGACACACACACAGCACACAGTAAAGTGAAGTACACACTAACCCAGAGCAGCTGGCTGCCTGCTATAGCAGCGCCCAGGGAGCAGTGAGGGGTTAGGTGCTTTGCTCGAGGACACTTCATCCATGGTCCACTGGTCAGGGATCGAAACGGCAACCCTTTGGTTACAAGCCCGAAGCCTAAACAGTTAGCCATGCCTGCCCTAATACAACATTGAAATAGATAACACAGTTGTACATGGTTTCTCTCATTCTAATAAGCTGCTATGGTCACTGTAGTAGTATAGGCTCTCTTACAAGCAAGTGCTGATCAATTGATAAAATCCTAACTATTATTATTATTATTAACCCCCGTAAGGTTTAATTGACAGTGATCACTGTGATTAAAGCACATACACACTGTGATTAAAGCACATACACACTGTGATTAAAGCACACTTAAAGTGAAATTGCTGCAACAAATGCTACAAAGTATGCTTTCTTAATGTAGTCAGAGTAAAATATTCAGAGAAACAACCAGAAGAATGTAGACATTGGCCCACCCATGATAGCAGGAAGCAGCAAGCGTGTGTTTTAAATAGTCACTCTTGCTTGAGGCAGAGATTACAACTAGAAATATTTGGAGGTGAATGACTTTTGAAACACCTCACCTTGTCACTGCCTGAGTGCCTAAGGAGCAGGGTGTGGAAGGCCAGACCAGGGAGGGGGGACTCTGCTAGACCTGCTAGAAGATTCTACGTAACCTCCATTTCCTTTCTCCTTACCAGCCATGTCCCAGTATGATAGCCATGGGTGTCAGAAAAGGCTTGTTAGGTTACCTGTTGACCCAATTATCTGTCTACTACTGTTTTCTAACTGTTGGCTGGTATGTCATTGCTGTTTATGTAGGTCAATTGTCAAGGTCATCCACCTAGCCTATTGACCAATTTATCTCACCTGTATGCTGATAAGAATACTTATCTTTTCACTATGTGTTTGTCTTGTTTGTGTACCACTCTATCTCAATTCAATTCAATTCAATTCAAATACACTTTATTGGCATGACATCATATGTTGCATTGCCAAAGCTGGATCTGTATCTGTATCTGTATCTCTCTCTCTCTCTCTCTCTCCCCCTCTCTCTTTCTTTGTCTCTCCTCTCATTCTCAGTGATACTCCTGCTCCCTTTCTCTGTTTTGTCTTTATGTGTAGCTGTCTCTATGTGGTGCGTGTCTGTCTCCTAGGCTGTTTAATTCTGTCAACACTAGAGTGGGATGAAGTCTCGACATGTGCAGGCCCATACTGACAGCATGTGTCTCTGTCTCTGTCTGAGGAGCTAGAGGCCAGGGTGAAACACACAGGAACTAGATCTCAGAGGATATCCATCCACACACATGCACATGCACATAAACATGTACACACACACACACATACACACACACACAGACACACTCTCTCTCACACACACACACACACACACACACACACACACACACACACACACACACACACACACACACACACACAGAGCAATGGACTGACAGGAAGGAAAACAATACTCAGGGAAGGAGTGCCACAGTGAGTTGCAAGCTGACCCTTGCTCCAAACACACTGTTCCTGCATTACAGTCTCCCTCTCCTAACTAAATGCACTCTTTACAATATGTTATGCACAGATGTACAATCAGGACTGATAACGCTGGAAAAGTATTTACCTACAACAGAAAAACATCTCCTGTCTAAAGCCTTGGAAGCTTTAGAAAGAATTGGAAGCTATTACCTTATTTAGGGAATTTAAACTTCAAAACCCTGAGAACCTTTAAAGTTAAACGTCCTCTCGGTCATGATAGTAAATCAGAACCAGTTTTCTTAAGTCCAAAGCTCTTAAATGATTCAGAGCTGTTTTTTCTTCTGCAAAGTGCATTGGAGTGCAGCCCCCTGAGGCTGAAAAAGAAAGTCTAGGGGTGACAGGGTGGAACTGAGTATCACGGGACAGTGTGTGTGTGTTTGTGTGTCTGAGTGTGTGTGTGTGTGTGTGTGTGTGTGTGTGTGTGTGTGTGTGTGTGTATGTGTGCTCCTTGGCATCTGCGGGTCTTTCAGTCTCATTGATTGTACAATCAATGAGAGGAGAGGAGAAAGAGAGGAAAGGTGGAAGGAGGAGAGAGACGGAGGAAGAAAGACAGGGAGGGCGAGAGAGTGATATCAATGCATTCAAATATGCACTGAGTGAAACACAATGAAACTGAATGAATGAAATTACACTACACCGTTGAAATGCAAAGACACTTAAATGACACTTGACATTTGTTCAATTCATTTTTAAATTGAGCTTTTTGTTAGTCTCAAGATTTTATATGGAACTGCAAAAATCATTCCCACCCTGACGTTTTATGGTCTCTGTTCTTTTGTGTTAGGATTGCAGTATAATGTAATGTTTACAGTGACTGTAACCTCCCTAATGAGTTCTCTATCACTCACACACTCTATGAGTCTGTACACTCAAAGTAGGGGTTGGGAAGCTGAGCAAGTGTGTGTGTGTGTGTGTGTGTGTGTGTGTGTGTGTGTGTGGTCTTGAGGTCTGTACCATTAGTGGTAGCTGAGCAGGTAGTTGATTGGGTGTTGATTGTGAGGTATGAAAGAGGTGTGCTGAGTGAGTCTGTGATTATATATATATATATTTTTTATTAAAAACACAAAAACTCAGTGAATAGTTGTGAAGCATTGTATCACATCAGACGCACATTAGTCATCAGCAATGAAGACACAATCCAAACAAAATAAAATACATACTGGAAAAAACATGTCTAAAACATTCTGTCAGGTCAATGCTTAATCTTTGAAATCAAATAAGGGACTACTAACACCACCTTTCCATTCCAAAATAAACTTTCACACCCACGTCCTACGCACTTAAGATTTCAAATTCTTTGACATGCTGCAAGGCTCATGAGCAGTGGACACAGCCGTTTACCTGGCCCTCATTAGTAAGATAAACAAACAGATATGGGGATTATAGGAGGAACATGCCACAAAGTTTGCACCTTAAATGAAATGAGACAGAAGATCTAATGTGTCGTTTGTCCTGAATGACAGAGGCCTTTCAAACCATTGCTACTATACACAAAGGAGGAGCAAATGGAAATGGGAAAATGATATACATGTAAATGCCTTTTCAACTCAACTTGTTTCGGTATAACCAGGGTTATTATGAAATTGTTGGTATAAAGACTATCTATAATCCTTCCTGGGATTAACTGTAAGTGAAGAGATGCAGGATTAGCAAAAGGTGAAAGGGAATGCGGGGTGCTGGGTATGGTTCATTAATGCGAGAGAGGAAGATAAGTGGACAGATTAAATGTCATTTAAATACATATTTACAGTTCCCCCCCTTGACTGTTACTCTGCACACATCTGACAACACCTATGTATCAAAGTGACACTTCAAGGAAGCACTCAGTCAGCAACCCCTCCAAAACAGATACATTCTATCTGATAGACAAACAAGCATGCATGCTATTCCTGTTACACTCTTGTTCTTAGTCTTTCTGTCTCACTGGCTGTCTCTCACACAGACACAAGCAAACATGGATGCAGACAACACGTGTTTGCCTTCTGTAACAGCAATAGACTATTATAAACAGTAGCACAAAAACAGGCCAGACAAGATCTGACTTAAAGTACACTGAAGACCTGCTCTCTCTCTCTCTCTCTCTCTCTCTCTCTCTCTCTCTCTCTCTCTAATTCAAAGGTGCTTAGTTAGCATGACTGTTTAGATGCAGTGTTGTCAAAACAATGGCACAATAATACAAACAAAAATAGTATTACAAACAAAATAAAGTAATGGTAAAGTTTAAAAATACTTTTTTTCTCTCTCTCTCTTTTTCTCCCTCCTCTTTTTTCAAACAAATCTCCTATGATCCTAACATGCAGCCCTTTTTGTTTGTAATGTCCTTCTAAACATTTGCGTGCAGTAAAATCTTTATTAACGCTCAGTAAGTGAAAGCTCTCTGTTGCAGCAGATGTATTATACTAAATTTATTTAATTATTCCAATGTGTTACAGTGGATGGTTAATATGTACCAGATTGACATTTACCAGCCCCTGAGTGTGAAATGTGCAATGGCAATGGGGGGGGTAACTTTTCCGTCTGAGAATCCCCAAATGTTTAACAGTACAGCTCAGTTACTTCTGCCTTCTTTGGGAGAGTGAAAGCCGTAAATAGGAAGTCCCCTGTAATTTACATCCTGGTTCTGAGTCATCCTACCAAAAGCTCTGGTTCAGCAACCATGGAAAGACAAGCCCTTCGGTACTTAACGATTGTGTGTGTGTGTGTGTGTGTGTGTGTGTGTGTGTGTGTGTGTGTGTGTGTGTGCGTGCATGCGTGTGTGTGTGTATGGGTGACGCATCAGACTAAAATAGGCCTACATATCCAAATAGTAGTCCCATAAAT
This sequence comes from Tenualosa ilisha, assembly GCA_015244755.2. Classification (NCBI taxonomy): domain Eukaryota; kingdom Metazoa; phylum Chordata; class Actinopteri; order Clupeiformes; family Clupeidae; genus Tenualosa; species Tenualosa ilisha. Next base: position 5,526,789 of record PYXC01000362.1, on the reverse strand, counting down.
GTGGGATCTTGTTCTGTCAGATTTAAGAATGATGGAATGAGATTGAGGAAAAGGGGGAGAAAATATATTTGGCAAATACCCTGTAAACCCATATTTTGCAGACAGAAATGCATGCATAGTTGTTACACACTCAAGTGAACAGATGCACACACACAAACACACACGCGCGCACACACACACACACACACACAAACACATAGAGTGAGACTGTGCTCCATGCAATATATATGCAAACATCCTCACATACACACAGACAGACACACACAATATGTTTGCCATTCTGCCTTTGCAGAGTTCGCCACGTTGACAAATGAGTGGCCATTAGCCCTCCCTTTCTCTTGGCAGAGCAGACGCATTGTGCCCTGCTTTGAATGCCAGCAGGACTCTATTCATCTTTTCATGGACTCCACAGCTGAGTCCTGACTCCTCGAGGCGCTGGAAACTTGACTTACTAAGAACTCAAACAGAGAAGTTTTTGTCCCTAGCTGTACATTAACAAATAAGGAGTGGCTGGCTCTGGGAATGATCTGGGCCTTTGCAGCCAGTGGCCTTTGCTCTTAGCACAGCACTGAGTGAGTTGTGCAGGGATGTCTGCCTGTTACACTCTATGTATGCTTGGAATAAAAGCTTATCAATGACTATAGGAAGTAGTGAGGGTTCTGCAGGCCCCATATAGATGGATAGAACATGGGACGAAGAGAGACAGAGAGAGGGAGGGAGAGAGATGGTCAGTCCTGGGTTAATGTTGACTCATGGCTGTGGACCCATTTTCCAGAAACTAGAACAAGTGGTTTGAAAATAGCCTTCATCCTGGAGGCATGTAATTTAACTCTGAGCATCAATGCAATGTTCAGCCATCCATGTGTTAGACCAAGTAAGTCCATTTGACAGTAAACATATATGGTGTTAGGGAGTGACTATTGACAGTGATAATATTCACTTTTTACTGTCCACTAAAATTATGCAATGTTTGATTATGGATGCAATAATCTAGACAGGTTGCCCTGCCTTGGATTCTTGTTAGTTGTGCAACAGCTTGGTTACCTATTGTATACTTCACCCTTCTGGAGAGAGCCAAAGTCCCTATAGAAAGAATGTGCCTGCTTTTCCATACATCAAGATTGCAAACACAGTTTGTCTTAATGACATACAGAGAGGTGACTTTGTATGCCATGCATGTGTGTGTATGTGAGCAAGTATATTTACCCAACCTTGAAACCTTTTCAACCAGAGAACCAACCAGCTGTGAGATTCAATTTTAAGCACACAATCGACTAACACATTAGCCATTTTTTGTTAGTGTGTTTGCGTTTGGCTTAGTGTCTTACTGATGTTGATGTGTTTACCTCTGAGTCCATCTGCTCCTTCCAGCCAGTTCTCACTTCTCACCCTGACTCATAATAGAAGCCTACTGAGCTTCTGAGTCATCTGCTGGGTCCGCTCCAGCCCTTGTTCCACTTCACACAGACGCCATTCAGTTGTATGTTTTGAATCCTTGAATTTCTGTGTGTATGTGTGTGTGTGTGTGTGTGTGTGTCTATGAGAGTGTGCTGGCGTGTGCACACTTGCATGCCGTTTGATGATGTGCTGTTCCACACCCCTATTCTGATAAAAGTGCTGTATATGATCAGTCGCTATGGAGAAGCAGAAAGCTCCTTCCAGATCTTATCTGCAAGACTGACTTGAACATCAGAAAAGCACCAGAGATCATCTGTCATGCTCCAGTCCCACCTAGCTCACAGGAATTGGCGAGATTGTGTTTCCCACAGTTCTACCTAATATGAGGAAAATTGATTTACCAATTGCAGGGGCAAGTGTGTGAAATCACCTGACTGGTCTTGTTTGACAAGTGTACTAAGATGAGCCACCACACTTGTAAAAGGCATGAAGTGTTGCTATAGATTAATTGTCAAATTGCTGTGTGATGTATGGACACAAGTTAAATAACAAAGACGAAGATGCAGGTGTATGTCCTCGTAATTCTGTCTGTTACAAATGACCAGTGAATTTGCAGCACCTACTCTGAGCCATACAGGTATTTGCGTACGATGTTCCCAAAACAGATGCTATCTGTTATCTCCAGGTGGCACCTGGAGAACAATTATCTGTGTCAACAGAGACCTTAATGTTGACAGACTGTTTGCAACAATTTGTTTTGACTGTTTGAATGAATCAGTCAGGAGCTGAAATGAAAGTCTTCAGGGATGAATCTGAGTGTGTGTGTTTGTGTATGTGTGTGAGTGTGTGTGTGTGTGTGTGTGTGTGTGTATGTGTGTGTGTGTCAGGCATGGAAGTTGGTAGGCCTATCAGCAAAATGCTATTCTGATTTCAGACACAAAATTGTGATTTACGATTGAGTGTCTGGTGAATTATACCAATTGTTTCTCAGTGGTTGGTAAACATTCACATTTCAAAAGTTGATTTTCACAATTGGTGTGTGTGTGTGTGTGTCTGTCTGTATGTGTGAGTGTGTGTGTGTGTGAGAGAGAGAGAGTGAACCCAGAAGTATGTACCAGAAAGAGAAAGTAGGAGGGCTGTTATGGTTTAAGCCATGATTTTTTACCAGAGACCGGTAACACAAGGATTTTAAGGTCAGGTCAAAGGTGTGCCAGGTAAGGTGTCTTACTTTCCTGCCTAATGTAGATTAGGTCAGCTATAAGTGACATGTAAGCCATGTAAGGAAGCCACAATGTAAAAAGCTGAGAAAAATGACTCTGGCATTTGATCTGGCATCTCAAGCTAGGCAAGTTTTGTCTCACATGTTTTATCCAGAGGGCCTAACTGACACACACAAGCTAATAGGAAACCCACTTCCGTCTCTCTCTCTCTCTCTCTCTTTCTCTCTCTCTCTCTCCCTCTCTCTCACTCCCGTCTCTCCCAGAACCTCCCACTCTGAAATTCTGGCCTATGTTACTTTAGAGACCAAATGTTTTCATGTTTTTGTCTTTCAGTCCTGTTCTGGCCTATGTTACTTTAGAGACCAAATGTTTTCATGTTTTTGTCTTTCAGTCCTGTTCTACTTCTTTCAGGAACCAGATACTTTAATATGTTTTTCATTTCACAACCTTTAATGAACCCATACTGAATTCATCAGAAGTGGTAGAAATGATGGAACTTTAGCAAAGTTTAAGGAGAGAGAAAATGGCTTTTCACTGTGCGCCAGGAACGTTTTTATGTTGCCCATGTGCCTGGTAAATATCACAAGCAGTGCATTTGTGTGTGTATTAGTGCGTTCAGTCTAATTTGATCCAACTCTCCAGAATGCTCCACACATCTGCACATCAGCGTGGCGATGAATCAGCTACCAGCTTTGTGGCTGCATGTCTCTGGCTCAGCACATCTTCTGCATGACTGCTGACAGCCATGCCTTGCTGGTATGCAGGTTTCCATTCACCATCCACCTGAACGTGCACGTCTACATTAGTTTAATGCAGGGATTTTAGAGGATCATTCTACTGGTGAATTCAATGAATTTGTGAAATAACAGTGTTATTAACTAAAGAGTCAGCTGCATTTTGGCAAGAATATTCAAGTCGATTGCAAAGTCACAGATTTTCATGAGCTTTAACATTCAAGTGTGTTGTAGCAGTGCATATGCTGTACCATGTGATGTGCACAATTTACATACCAATACTGTGGTAAGGGAAACATAAAACAGGTTTGGTGTGGGTTGGCTGTAGGGTACCTGCGGTCTTGTACTTTCCCATCAGAGTGGTGTAGCAAGTAAAGTCGTTTTTATATCATCTGTCTTATATTTGCCCCAACATGCTGCTGACTTGATACAGTTGAAGAAACGTGTAAAAATGTCAGGAAGGAGAGATATATGTTCAAATGCCATGCATCAGCATGTATATCTGGGACATGCCTGCATATAAGTAATAAAATATAACCAATAACCATATAAGGTAATTTGCAGGATTAGCACTGTACAGGTATATCAAATGGCAATACACCTATTGGATGTTTTACAGTTGACAGTTTTCAAGTGACTGACTGCAACTCACCGCAACTTACAGTGAACACAAGTTACTATTTATTGTTGAGGTAAAATCTATTGTAGTACTGGTACTTTTTTAATAGAGGTGTATTTACATGTTGAACACAGATGTCAGATGATATTGTTAAAATGTCAAGCAGACAGGTTTGAAGTAGATTTGCATCTTATTGCAGTCACTAACCCAGTTCCAACTGTTGTAGGGTGTGGTTCAGAGGTGTGGTGTTGGTGAACCAATAGCATCTGTTTTGTCCCGTTTGAAATTTGTTCTCTGAGGTGTCTGAAAACGGGTGGAATGCTGTGGTTTCAAGGAAAGTTAGAATATGTAAAATCAGCTGCTTGTCGAATTGTAGGGGATATTTTTTTGCAAGCAGTTTATTCAGAATGATCATTGTCTATGAGCCATGATGTATATTACAGTACTCTTACGCCTAGGCAGTCAGCCTTTGCTTCAAAACCTTAGCTTTACTTCAAAATGCAATATGGCGACCTAAACTAAGCATTAATGCTTACAGTAAGGCACAATAGGAACTAGAAAAGCATTAGGAGAGTGTAGATCTCCGCCAATGCAATACAGGGTCAATGACGCAATACAAATTCCAGACGGTACCACTAAAACTTAATCATGACTTTGTCCTAATACCCACATTGTCCAAAGATTTTATCAAAACTTGTGCAGTACTTTTTGAGTTATTTTGCACACAGACAAACAGACAGACAGACAAATGCGGGCAAAACATAACCTCCTTGGTTGAGGTAACTAGGAACTTTCAGCTTTCACACTTCATTTGTCTGTTGCCACTGGTTCATTTATAACTATCTGCTGCCCTCTTGTGGACAAAAATAGCATTACATTCTAATGTAAAGAACAGTTTTGTAAAGGAAGTCAGCCTTCATGTAACTGATAGTGGGATCTAAAAGAATGTCTTGCATGTAGATATCAGTGTTTTATAACAGACCTCTTTGAATGATCACTAAGTGTAGACATAAAGTGTATCTCTGATATATATATATTAAAAGTGGAGGGTCACTTTATCATAACATTAAAACTTTACTTTGCAGGTTCATAGATGGCGAAGACAATGTCTTTATGTATACTGACACCTCCTCAACCCTCAGCCTGGACCTCTCCCGCCTGTCCAGAAAGGTGAGCCTAATTGTTTCCTAGCAAAGATAAACCCAAGCTGGACTTTGGTTGTGACTGCATAGACCAGCATAGAATTTTAAGCTAAACTGAAGCATTAAACTTCACTTACCAAATGACCTTGAAAAAGCAGCAGAGATGTGTTTACCATCAACAACGGTTTTGAATACACTCAGTTTGAAGGAAAATGTACATTTATAGTTTAACCACAGACAATAACACAGACAGCATCATTAGTTGTGTATCATGTACTGTGAAGCCTGTCCCATGCTGGATGAGCAGTTACGATTGGTTCCCAGGCTTTTGGTGACTGCAATGAGCTGCAGTGGGCTTGATTCCACACAGACCTGCAGTGAAAATTTGCTGGTGCTTTGTCTGGCCTTACACTGACCAGACCCATCTGCACATACTCAGCAAGTCTCTATATGTGAGTGAGAGAAGGGGTGCAAATAAGTATGTGCATGACTGTCTCTTCCTATTTCTTGTTGAAGACTAAGCTGACATGGTTGTAGTTATGGAGATACCGGCCATATTACAGTGACTGATTGAGACTAACCAGCAGGGGGCAGTATAAGATTGTGTACCAATGATGTCTTGTTGACCAAAATCCCCTTCAGACTTCAAAAGGATGAGATCAGTTTACCAAAATGGTGTGGCCTGGTTATGGTTATTGTTGTCGAAAGACACCCACACACTTACTATTAGACCAAGCAATGCAGTCACAGTTAAATTGTGAATAAAATTAGGAGATCACACACACATACAACTACAATTGCATTTTATGGTGTTTAGATCAGTGCATTCCACTTACTTTCATTTTCTCATGTATGTACTGTGTTTGACCTGACTGAGTCAGTATTGTAAATAGTTGGCAATGAAACAGTTCACTGTATTAGTATATTCGTGCAGAATGTGGTTTGGGTTAATGAAGGGTCTGCCATGCAGTCTGTAGGGTTTCTCACCGAATTGAGGGTGGTGGAATACAGAGTAGTTATGTAACCTTAAACAGGATGTGGGGGAGGTAGAGGTCAAGATTTCTGGGCCATAACACTAAGGCTGTTTGGCAAATTCTGCCATCTGTGTTTTCATAAGACCGATTAGCAGTGGGACTGATAACACATTGGCTGTAACTTATCAATGGGATGTGTGTTGCATAGGCGCACAGTAGCACTGATCATTCACTGGCTCTATGAGATTGTGGACAGGTCTGATTAGAGTCATCACCAGTAGCACTAAGATCCAGTGTTGAGCATGTTGGGTCTGACTGGTTCTGTAATCCAACTGTCTGTTGTGCTGTTCCACTCTACCTGACAACTGCCACAAGCTGTCCTGTTTGAACAGCCAAATGGTTCTCAATGATTATTTGTTCAGCCTCGTAAAACATGCCATTCATCCGTTGCTGTGGGATGATCTACTGTACGAAATTATACCACTTAAAATGATACTGAGTTTTTTCCCCTTGAGGATGATCAGCTACAGTGAAATGTGTGAGTGCAGGGCATGCATGAGTAGTCTACTAAGCTTTGCCTTGTGTGAAATCTGATGACAGGTAGTTTCGATATTTGAAAAGCTTTTTTCCAAAACACTATAAAAGCCATTTAGATGCAATTTTAGAAGATACAATCTTCTTTTAAATTTGATCAGGACAGTTGTACAATCAAAACACATCATCCAGAATGTTTTTGAAAATGGATATATAGCATTTTGGAAAAGAACTTTTCATTTGTAGCTGGGAAGAGATCGACAGGTCAAGAAATATATTTGAGCTACTGCAAATTGAGGGGGATGCATGGTCATGCATGATCCACTGTGGCTGTAGTGTCCAGCAAGACACCAGAGAACAGCCACATTCTGAACATAGTCTTAATCTAAATGTCTCACCTGGGATATGTACGTCTTTCCATTATCGATACAAGGATACAAGGATACAAGATTTTATTGTCACATGCATATGGTTACTGAGTGTAAAAGTGCAGTGAAACTGTGTCTGTTTCTCAGCCTATTTTTGCATAGTGGGGGGTAGGAAGGGGCAGGATAAAGTGCATATAGTGCATTAAATGCATAGGAGAGGTGGCTAAGGGCTGCATTAAGATGGGGGGAGGGGTGGATGATGTAAACATGATTAATAGTGTTGACAAAGGACAAGAGCTATGTGGTTTGCTCGGGGGGGGGGCAAATTACAATAGTCCCACACATTAACAGGGAGCACCCAAGAGCTCCTTGTCATGATACTCTCTGATGATGCTCTCTCTGTCTGTGACCACACTGAGACTATTTTCTCACACAGTTAAGAGCTTTGCAATCTTGTGACACTTTTGTTGTCCCAGTGTCAGGCGTGTATTTCAGGCATGCAGTTTCACTGATGAAATGAAAAGCATTTGAATGAGATATGACTGACACAGGGTTGGGTTTCGTTTTGAACTGGTTGCGTCCATCTCCATGTGCGCACTGTCTGTCTGCATACTGCAGCGGGGAGTTAACTCTGACGTCTCATTTTAACAAAAAGGAATGGGCACCTGTCTTTAAATTGAACTTGAGACAGAAACAAAGAGTTAGTTTGTTACGTTTGACTGCAAATTGATGATAGGAGACCATTCAGTTTGGGTATCTATAGGGGGAAGATGAGGATCAAAACAGCAAAATTTGGCATACATCTGATACATCAGCAGTGAATATGACATTACTGAAGAATTAAATTTATTATTTGTTCATGTGTCCTTCACCACACCACAGTGGGCCTATCAGAATAAAGAGGGCTAAAGTTTTCAGTTTGACTATTTTATATCTAAGAACCCTCCAGCCATGTTCCAGTTTTTTTTTTTTTCTCAAGCTGCTATTGTTCTCATGTGTACAGAATATGCAAATAGTAATTGAACTTTTAAATGAGAAATTATTGAAATAAGCATCACATAAAATAACATATGTCTTTAGCACTTGAGAATATTTTAAGACTACAGTTAACTAGGTACCAACATGTGACTGTGCACTGCTTTTAACAAAGAGTAATTCATCTTTTATGAGGGAAAGGGTGTGGTCTGATTGTCAAGGTTTTTCATACATATACAAAGTAAAGTCTATGTAGTGCACAATAGCACCCACAACCTAGGCTACCTGCCGCGCATTTGTAATTCCAGACAGAAAGAGGCTAGGTCGGTTGGCTGCAGAGTTTCAGGATACCTGGACATGAGTTCTGCTGGACGGCAATCAAATTTCACAATTTTTCAGTTTAGCTCGTTTGATAAATGACAAAGATTTCCTTGTGTTCGAGAGGAGACATAGTTAAAGTTTTATTTTGTGGACTGGTGAAGACATATTATTTTAATGGACGCTGAGAGTTTGGCTTGAATAGGCTACTTTTCTGTAGAAAAAGCCAAACCTCTTTCAACATGTCTTTAAATAGAGGACTCGACACTAATCTGGTAAGAAAATTGTCTTGCTGGATTGTTTTCATCATCACTTGCGTGGGTTAAAAACTTTCGTTGAATTCTTCAATAATCCTGTTTCGACTTGAGTAGGGACGGCCGGTTACGGGAGGGGCGTGGAAAAGCGGGCATTTGGGCTGTAGTCTCTTGAAATTTAGCATGCCCGACCAAACTTTACGCGGTCTTCAGGACATCCTTAGTTAACTCAGCATGGAAGGAAGGACTAGCCTCCTGTGAATTATCTTAAATTTCCTATACGAAATAGCGGTCAGTTATGATTTTGTGGTCTTCGTGCTAAGGTAAAGACATTTTCTTTAACATATGCTTGCGAGGCAAAAAACTTGACATGTGACGTTAAGCCATTTGACCCATGTGTCGCTGACGTCTCGTTACTCGTAGACTTTTACTGGTTTATGGGTAGAATGTTTCACAGGTCAACTGAGTCCATAACAGTGTAATATATATGTGAGGATGCTGAACTTATTGATGCAAAGTTGCACACTGTATGAAGAAGGTGCTACATTGTCATATTTTATTTTGTTCTGTTGACAATGTTACCGGTTAGCGGTAGATGATGGTATTGTTGCAGAGCTGATGATTAACCTTCTGTGTTTCCATATGGCAGTTAAGCCTAGACAGGCATAAAGTAATCTTCTCTACTGTCCCAGTGGTTTCTCAAACAAACCCCACAAGATTTTTGTTCTCAAACTTGTGTGTGTGTGTGTGTGTGTGTGTGTGTGTGTGTGTGTGCGCGCGCGCGCGCGCGCGCTTATTTGCCTGTGTGTGTGGCTAAATTCTCTGCATAGTTTAGGTATTGTGCTCCCCTAACTTTCTCTCTCTCTCTTTCCGACTGTCTGTGTGATGCCAGAACTCAGGGGAGAGGGGTGGAGGAGTGCTCAAGCGTCTGGGGAGTTTCCTGGGCCTCCAGAGGAAGAAGGGCCACAGCCCCTCCCAGAGCAGCTTGTGCTCCACTAGCGGCGAGGTGACCTCCCCCTCGGCCCTGAGCGACGCCACCAGCATCTGCAGCATTGCCTCCATCATCGAAGACGGTGGCAGCCTCCGCTTCGTGGACAGCTCTGAGGGTAGCGAGACCGATAGTGTCCGAGAAGTGTACGTGTGCAAGCTCAAAAGCGAGATTGAGAGGAGCACACCGAAGCAGCAGCTGCTACAGGAGGGACAAGCCGATGAACATGGTCCAGGCAGCAGGAGGGGATCTGGGGCAGATGAGCTCGTAATAAACGAGTGGAGTCTGGTGGATGAGGTGAACAAGAAACTCCAAGAGCACCTGAACAAGACCAGGAGTGGAGACGAATCAGAGCCCAGCAAAGCACAGGCCTCTCATGCCACTGTCACAAACAACGGTCAGGTGAGTGGTCATCCAAGGCTGCCTGGCACAGCTTTAGAGAGGGCATAATCACATTAGAGAAGGAACCTTATGACTGCTATTTTTTTGTTCCCCTGTTTAAGTTTATTCTCCACCCCCTCCCCTTTTGTTGGTTATCATCTTTAATGTCCTGTATATTTCTGTCATTCCATCTCTTTCCTCTCCTTCCTTGGCATCACCACTGTATTCCTTTCAGTGCTCACACTGTTCTTGTTTACATCTCTATGCCTCCTTGCTAAATGCATAATACCGCCATTTCAAGTGTTTCCCTTAGAACTCTTAACAAGCTAACGTTATTTTTCTGTGGTCGCTTAGGTGAAATTGCCTGTGAAAAAGACGGTTCTGATACCTGCAGTCGGCAATCGGGGCAGCTACACAGCCCTGGTGGGAGTGACTCTCGGCTCCAAGTCCCGAAATTCGAGTGCCAGTGGGCCCATCACTGAGGAGGAGGGGACCGAGGAAGAGGGAGGCGACACCATGGGGAGAAAGGGTGCTGCTCGCCGGAAGCCCCGCAAGCTGAGCACTGCGGAGCCTCTGTCACCTACACAGATACATACACCCACCCAGACATACACCCCCACAGACGTACATACACCCACCGAGGCACACACACCTACAGAAGAGCATACACCCACCCAGGCACACACACCCACGCAGGCTGGACCTCGGGGTGAAGAGGAGGGTCCCTCCACGGACTCACCTGTGTTGACCCCACCTCCTCCTGCACCTGTTGCCTGTGCACAGGAAGGTGTGACGCCATCACCTGAGCCAGAGTTGCCTGCTCCAGCACGGCAGAGTGCACACACACCCTCCTCATTAGAGAAGGTGCGCACACACACACCCTTACCGGAGGGGGATCAAACGGCCGCTCAGCAGGAAGAGGCTCAGAGCACAGAGGAGAAGCGCAGGAGTGTGAAGCTCTCTCACAGAGAGAAGGTGTTCATCAAGTGTGTGTCTGTCAGTCCCCAGACAAGTGTGGACAACACCGACCACGCTTCCCAAGAGCAGGACCCAAAGAATGAGAATGGACAGACATCAGTAAAACTGTGAGTACTTTGACTCTTTTCTTCTTCATAGACACTACTCTGTGAGTGTGTGTGTGTGTGTGTTTGTGTCTGTGTTTGTTACTGTTAGGAGAGAGCAGTGTGGAATCTGAGCCCCATGTTCCCATGGCCTCTTTTAGTGGTGAACAATGAGGTGCAGCTCCCTTTACAAAGGCCTACTGCAATATGAAATACAGAGCCTGTTCAATTTGCACCAACATTTCCTCACAGGGCCTCTTCAAATTCATCAAAACATCCTTATCAGTTGAAATGCTTTAGTCATCAGTTGTAGAGAGACAAGAAATAATTTACTTACAAGTACAAAACTTGTGAATTGTATACCTGTTGAACATAGTGAACTGTGAATATGTAGTATTGATGTAGATAACTACTTGTTAGGATTCTATTACTTTAAGACTTTTTATTTTTACTTTACTGTAGAAGTACATCTGTCAACACTGAAGAGGCCTAAACAGTCATGGTCAAAAGCACAGGAAAAGCTCAGGCAGGCTGTTAGGTTTGTGGAAGTACAGTACCGGTGGTAGTTAGGGAAGTGAGCTGGTATGTCGAGCCGTTAAGTGAAGTCTGTGGTCGGGCTATTTTTGAGTGGCTCTCCCTTCTGGAGCGTCTGAGTCATGCAGTCGCTTGCTGCTGCACGCATCGTCATGACTCAAGGTGACCACAGCCTTGCTCTTTATCGGCCTTAATGAAAACCCCACCAAACAAACAACAGGGCTCAATAGAAGCCAGATAGCCTAGCGCCGACTTCTACCTCAGGTTACAACACCCATTGAGTTACCTGGCTGATTTTATGTGAACAGTTGTAAAATAAAAAAGTGTTTCTTTTTAGAGAATGAGAAAAGGGTATTACAATAAAGGATAGAAGTGGTTGGAAGGGCTGCTCTTTATTCGACAGGGCAGTGTTGAGTTTCATAACACCCAACACAGAGAAAAAGCGAAAGAGAGAGAGATGGAAAGAAGCTGCCATAAACATGTCATGGGATGTGGAAAAGGATTTGGGCCAGTTTTCATTTCTGTACATCTTATTACATTCCTCACTCTAGACTAGAGAGGTTTTTGAAAATTACAGATGTGTCCTTGAAGCTTTAGAGCACACCAGCCCTGTTGTTATTGTGGCTTCTCACTACTGGCTGTTTAACCCTGTATAGACCTAGACAGGGGGCCTTTTGACAACACATTTACTACTTTGTGTGGTTGTAACATGGGGCTTAATTACTTTTAATAGTTGTGCTGGCATTTTGTCAGAGGAATGTGCATTTTCATGTTTATTGTTGGTCTGTGAGAAATTTCAGAGGTATATTTGGCATGTTGTCTGTATGTATAAGCGTGTGTTTGTAGCGTGCGTGGGTGTGTGTGTCAGTGCGTGAAATTGTATTTGTGTGTTTCATAACTGCTGGTGTTTGGAAATAGGATGCCTTAGTCTTGTGTTGATTAGAGTGGATGTGTTTTTTCATATGTGTTTACGTGAATATGTTCTTTTGTGTGTATGTAAATATATGTGTGTTTCTGTGTGTGTGTGTGTGTGTGTGCATTTATGTGTGTGTGTGGGTGGGAGTGAGAGACAGAAAGAATCAGAAAGCAAGAGAGAGAGAGAAAATGAAAGAGTGATCTGTCTTTTAGGAAGAGTCAGACTTATGTTCCTGTTGTCATTTTACAGAAGTGTGAAAGTAGACAGCAAGCATCAGACACAGAAGACTGCAGGATCTGACACAGACGCTCCTGAGAAAAATCCAAACCTTCAGCATATAGACACACCCCCCTCGGCCACTGACAACACAGACATGCCAGGGTACAAACTGCAAATACCAATTAGACAGCCATGCAGTGGGACTGATGAATCCCCCACCCCGTCTAAGGCCCCACCAGTGGCCCCGAAGAGCAAAGCAACAGTAGCAAAGAGCAGGACCTTGTTAGAAAATGTTGAAGGAGAACAGAAAACTCCCAAGACCGGAAGGGAACCAAGGTCGCCCACAACAAAGGAGTCACCCAGCAACAGTCAGCAAGAGATTAAGTCTAAAATTCCAAAAATGTCTCCCTCCGATGGTCCACCAAAAATGGCCCAAGGAACGAATGGCAGTGCAGATGTTAACGGTCGCTTGACTTTTGGGAAGGAGAAAGGAGGAAAGGGGAACGGGCCAAAGTCAGATGACCCTAATTTAGGCGACCGAATTGCTCCGTTGCCCTTGGAGACTGAGACAAAAACAGACGAAAAAATCCTGAAGGCGGCCAGTGCCACAGTGCCAACCACAGAGCCAGCACCAGGGCCTGAGGAGGCCACTCCCTCTGAGGAGCCTGCCAGCCCCCTCCCACCGAGAGAAGCTGACAGTGGGCACATTAGCCGAGACCAAACAGGAAAGCCCTCTGAAATGACTGCAGCAGAGAAAAGTCTGGAGGGGAGACAGGCTGCTTGTTTGAAAAACAGAATTGCGCCAAGCGGGCCCAAGGAAAATTGCAGTGTTAAATCACAAGCACAGACGCCCACGGCTAAGAACAGGCTGCCTAAAGTCACTGAGGGCATCTCAGGAGTCAGGAAGCCCGTTGACGGCAAAGTCAAGATGAGTGACTCAGGTGGAAAGAGTGCCCTGCTCAAAAACAGACCTGCAAACAGAACCCCTCCTTCTCCTACAAGGAGCTCCCAGCTGCATGGGCTGCAGAAGCAGCCAAGCATAGAGGAGGATGGGCCCTCCCTCACAGAGAGCTCCAGGAAAGGCAAATCAGAGGCCTCACCTACAGGAAGTCGGCTGCCCCGCCTCTCCCTGTCCAGCCTCCCCAGGCAGTCCTCAAGTGAGGACTCTAGCTACGGAGAGGGTGAGTCACTCAATCCAACGGCGCTGGCAGAGGCCAAGCTAGAGAAACGTGACTCACAGTGCGCAAATGGACAGCAGAGTGTTGACAGTAGAGGCACAGACGCTGAACACAGTGGACCTGTAAGAGCTGCAGTTTTGGAAGGCACCTCAAGAGGAGCAGAGCAGGGAGAAAGCTCCAGCCTTAGAAAGAAGCCACCTCTGTCCAGAAAACCCCTCCCATCCCGCCTCAGAAGCCCCACAAAACTCAAAACTTTGAAGGGTAGCGAGACAGTGGAAAATTCAGCTCCAGAGGCAGAGCAGCAGGCTCCGGAGCAGGGACTCGTGAAGAACTCCTCCACCGAGAAGCCCGGGAGAGAAAAGGCGACTGTTACTGACATGGGCAACGCACCGAGTGAGGCAAACTGCAGCAGCAGTGATGAGACTGTTACGAAATCTGACGCCGAGTCGACCGACTCCGGAGGCTGTAAATCTCAAACAAATGAAGAGCAGCCCAAGCCAGATGTGGTTCCCTCAGACAAGGTACAACAGAACAAGCCAGATGTGGGCCGCCCTGCGAGGACTGAAAGTAAACACATGCAAGAGAGGGAAGAAAAGGAAAAATCAAGCATGGGAAGTGTAGCAGAACATGTGGAGGAAAAACTCACTGCTTGTGCGAAGCCTGCTGTGGAGAAGACATCTAAACAGAGAGGAAAAGATGGCTCAAATGCTGTGGAAGTGAAGCCAAACAAACCCACCTCATCTAACTCGCTTTCAACGGACATCAAACCTCCTACTAGTCCAAAGAACACAGACACTAGTAAAACCACAACAGGACTTGGGGAGAAAAAGTCTGCCTCTGAAAAGACTGTGGAAAGGACGGCAAAACAAAGAGGGAAGGAGACATCTGAGCAACAGCAAGTAAAATCCCCCAAATATGTCTCACCCGACCACGCCTCTGTACCTCCAAAAGCGAAGGAATTAGTCACTGCTTCAATTGAACATGTAGAAGGGAAACAGGCTGAAAAGATAGCTGCTGAAAAGACACCAAAACAGAGAGCAAAGACCACACCTGAACCAGCAGAAGTAAAGTCCCCTAAACCTAAATCGCCTGACCGTGTCGTCAAACCTCCCAAGAGTCAGAAAAATACAGCATCAGTCCAACGTGCCTCAGACATCTCCAGAGACGCAAAGGCTAAGCAGGAGGAAGGGCCTGTGGAGAACGGTCTGGATGCTGCGGCAGCAGGTTCACCTACAGCAGTAGTTACAACAGCCAAGGAGAAGGAACCTGAGAAAGACGCATCTCTGGAGAGTCGACAAAAGAGTGTCACAGAGCCGCTGAGGCAGGAGGAACCCTTGTTAAGACCAGAGGAGGCCAAGCCATTGGATGCAGTTGCACCCGTGAGCACAGGTGAAGCAAAAGAAACAAGGAAGAAGAAAAAGAGAAATTTAAAGACTGCAGAGGAGCGTAGTGAGACACCCGCTGCTAATGGTGAAATTCAGCCAGAGACTGAGAAAATAGCTGACACACCTACAGTGCAGCAGGGTTCCAAAGACCCTCAAGACATGAATAAGACTCTAGTAGAAAACAAAGCAAACCAAAATAAAACCAAAGAAGAACCAAAGATCATCTCTTCAAAAGACCCAGATGAGATGCTTGTGACTCCCTCCAGCTTGCCAAAACCAAAGACAAAAGATGTTGAAGATACTTCTAGAAAACACCCTGCACCTGTTATCACTCCACCTATTCAAGATCTCTTGTCTATTAAAAATAAACCAGAGAAAATGACACTTACAGCCTCAATAGCCCCTGAGCAGACTGAGAATTTCAAAGCTAAAAAAGCAACCTCAGCAGTTGGAGATTCTTCCAGAAATGTACTCACCCTGAATCTTAACACCACTGTGGCAAGTAATCATGAAGTCCCATCCAGCTGGCTAGATGTAGATAATAAATTTGACAAGAAACCTCGGCACGCAGAGAGGAACATGGATTGCTCGGTGAGTGACGACGATAACCTTGATGCATCAGATGATTTTGACGACTTCATCCGCAACATCAAGGAGCTTGGGACCCCTTTTTCAATCCCTCCTAGGAGACATGGCCATGCAAAGACACCTTCTCCTCCCTTTGCAATGCCTGCCATCAAGGAGGACCATTTTGAGAAGCCATTCGACCCAGATTCGTTTGATTTTGGGAAAAGGAAAAAGAACTTTGCAAGAGATCTGTCTCCGGCTATGGTCATTAACAGAACTAACCGGGACAAAGCATTGGTCCAACGCAAACGCTTGTCCACAGAGGACAGTATGGTGTTCAAGTCCACCTTGCGAACCAGCAGCGAAGAGAGAGCTGGAAGAGAGGACCATAAGGGTGAGGGCAAACTCCTCGACGAGGACAACGACAATGACAAAGACAAAGAGGCAGCAGAAGATGGTGGATTGGCCTCGTCGAGACTCGGGCGAATCTCCATCCTGTCCAGCCTAATGCAGTGGGAGAAGCCTGTAAAGACTCCTTTCTCTGTCAAGTCTGAGGCAGGTGCTGTGGTTAGCCCTGTAGAGCGCACCTCACCCACAGGTGAGGCACAGCCCAGTCCCACCTGTCCATCTCCACCCTCCTTCACTGACATCCAACTGCCCGACCTCCTGGAGAAGTATATCAGGAAGAATGACACCCCTGTCAGCAATCCACAGGCCCTTCAGCCACCCTCTGTACTGCCAAAGAAAGAGAGCAACAATGCCCCCAAGCCACTCACCCCAGGATTACAACAGCACAGCCTACCTGGGCTCACTCCTCCACACATCATTCAGCCCCCACCTCAGAGCAAACTACCACCAACACCTGTCAAGGTGAGTAGCACCTGTAGCACTTCATGGATGTAGATTCCTAGTTTTATTGGAAAGCTATGATGACTGAGGCCCATGTAGCGTTTTCTAGCAGGGCAAGTATGATCAAAAACACATGACAAGGTTAGGCGTGACCCAGACATGTCACTGCTTCTGTCTTCTGTGTCTTTTCTTCTGCTCTCATCTCACTTTCTTTCGCTCTGCTCTGTCTCATCTCTTTGTTATTGCAGGAGCTGTTTGTTTTTTTTAGCCTGTAGACTTCAGTTTATTATTTAGGCTGCGTCTGGGTCTGTGTCTGTTAAGTAATTTTCCACTGAGTTTGTCAAACTCTGTGTCTCACCCTTTCCCTGTTTCTGTCACAATGCACCACCCTCTCACTGAAGTATATGTTTTTAGCCCTGTGTGTTATTGAAATTGCATGTTAGTTATGAAACAGAAACTTTGGATTTTTGGCATTACTTATGGTAATTATTGTCAGCCTGCAAAACATATTTCATTGAATGCCATCTGTGCAGATTCCAACATCAAGAGGATTCCACAAGCGCCCGGGAAAGGTGTGTCTTTCTTGTTATGATCCTTCCCTCACATATCTCATAGAGAGATATTAGTCTCAGTTTGTTCCTATGAAATTAACCCAAATATTAGCTGAAATTATATTTTTTATATATGTTTAAAAGTGGATAGTATTTATCACTGTTACCTAATTAGTCATCATTGCATTACTGTTACTGTTACCTCTGAAGGATCTGTGTGTGTGTGTGTGTGTGTGTATGTGTGTTTGTCTCAAACTGATCAGTGTCTGTATTTGTTGTCTTCACAGATGGTGGTATTTGAGCAGGGTCAGTTCAGCGGTCAGGCGTTTGAGATCTTTGGGGACGTGGAGGATGCTTCCTTCCTGCAGCTGTCCCCAGTTATCTCTGTCAAGGTGGTCAGAGGATGGTAAGTACTAGACACTGGAGGTGGGGGAAATCCTCCACAGTCTCCCAGGCTAACCCCCTGTTGACATGGCTCTTCGATCAGGAGTGAAATCAGCTGATATACTGGCAGAGGTCCATGACAGGGATTGGATTTGATGTACTTGGAACTTGAATGATACTGCCTGATACTGTTGCCTTTTAACCAACAAATAGAAAAAGCCCTCAAGCAGTTTCAGAGGTCATAGACTTACCACCGGTAGACTTTGATTAGGAGGGTAAACAAATAGAAAGGTCACTTTTCTGCGTAATCACATACTGTCTGCAATTTTGAGACTAATTTTGATGAAAAGAAAATGTTTATTTTAACATTGAATTATGTAAACGAATACAAAAAAAGCAAAAAAAACTTGTGGGCAAGGGTCTTCTCGTCGTATGGTGAGAATGCTTGGAATGTGTCTGCTTCTCATTACTTTCCTGTGAGCTCTTAATGATGCTTCTCAGGCAGGAGGCAAGTCCAGTATCCAAGAATAATCCCGTCTAAAACCATCTGGAGGTATTTTTTGCCAGCGCTTCACAGCTAAAACAGCAATTATAAGGCATTAGCAGTCTATATAAGGATGAAGAAAACAGAACACACCTATTTTAGACCATTTCACACGCTAAAGCTATGGACAAATTAAATCCTCGATCCAGCAGACGCAGTAGGGCCTATACCCCTAGGTGTGTGTTCCCCACCTAAGTCACTTGCTGGGCTGATGCTTGATGCTGTAATAAGTTAATTACATGTAGCTGACTCCAAGCTACAGAGCTGTCCTCTCTCGCTCACTTACGTCCTCACCATCAGTCACTCTGTGTGTGTGTGTGTGTGTGTGTCTGATGAGTCATGCGTTATGAATCACTAATAGATCGCTCTGACATGCTCCATTTCCCTGACTGATCACCTGGAAGGGGGACAATTTTTTGTGGTTTAGTGAGTAAGCCTGTTCGGAGCGCTTCCTCTTTTTATGTCATCACATCCTGCCGTGTTCATTTTTATCTGCAGTTGGCTGCTGTACGAGTTGCCAGGGTTCCAAGGCCGGACGGTGGCCCTTGAGGAAGGACCCATCGAGCTACAGAATATGTGGGTGGAACCGGAGCCGCCAGGACTTGCCATGCCAACGAGCCCCATGAAGATCGGGTCCATACGACTGGCAGTGAGAGTGAGTGACAGCCGGCTGGCCTGCAAGCACCTGCGAATGCAGCCTGCAAACCTAATAACAGTGTCTCATATAAGTTACTATATGATTACTATAATATACTTAATTAAATATTTGGTTTGATAGGAATTCATGTCCAAGCAAATACTTTTCATTGTATCCATGAACAGACACAACCACACGGTGTGACTGAAGGTCTTGATGTGCCATTGCCAAACAAATTGTCCTTCAGCAGGCGTGTTTGTCAGGGCAGATAGAGGGAATGGTATCATTTATATGGTTCAATAGAAAACATAAGAAGCAAGTCTTAACATCTGGTCCCATCTCTTTTCTCCAGTTTATTTGGAGCGTTGAAATGAATCACCTAGATTTGTTGTGTGCAGACATGTTTAGGAAATCAAAGGAATGTGGTTTGTGTTGGACGCTTTGTGTCCAATATTCCTTGAGACATAATTATGGTGTTACTGCACGTCTTTCAAATCAGTTCAGTTTTATTTAGACAGTGCTTTTTACAGTGGTATTGTCTTGTGGTGCTTTACGGAAGGAGCACCTAAGAGTAACAGGGGTAAGGAAAAACTCCCTTACGTTTAGTTAGTCTAGGAAGAAACCTTGGGCAGATCCACGACGAGATCCACATAACCCAGCTGCCAGGCGTCATGCAGGAAAATTACAATCAGTAGTAGCCATGATAGACTACAAGTTGTCTATGGTTTTAGCTAAGGTTCATAATAGTTACAGAGTATTATCCCACTTTACAAAACATGGTAGTCAGTCCATAGGTGGTTATCAGTAGTCTTGAGCTCTTGTAGCAGATCTGCAGTTCATTGTGGTTGGCCGGCACCTAAAAACGCTGGTTTAATTCAAATTGCTAACAAATGAAAGATATATTCATTTTTCTTGCACTAACTGTAGGACTACAGCATACCGAGGATCGACTTATTCACTGAGCCCAACGGTCTGGGCCGTGTCTCCTCTTTCTCCGATTTCACCCCTGAGGTCTGCTCCTACTCCATCCCCCAGAACACTGCCTCCATCAAAATCCACTCGGGAGTGTGAGTTTGACTTGTTGCTACTGTGTGTGTGTATGTGTGTGTGTGTGTGTGTGTGTGTGTGTGTGTGTGCGTGCGTGCGCGCGCGCGCGTGTGTGTGTGTGTGTGTGAGCGCGTGTGTGTGTGTGCGCGCACAGTGTGTATGTGTGTGTGTGTGTGTGTGTGTGTGTGTGCGCGCACAGTGTGTATGTATGTGTGTGTGTGTGTGTGTGTGTGTGTGTGTGTGTGCGTGCGCACAGTGTGTGTGCATGTGTTTCTGTGTTATTAAATAGTTTTCTCCAGTCCTGGAAAAACTGAGTGCATATTTAAGGGCGCCTGGGCAATGTGGCATGCCAGATTCAGCCATCCATTGGGTTGAACCACATACAAATGTTCACTTTCTTTTTTTCTCCCTCTCACCCTCTTTTTCTTTCTTTCTTCTCTCTTTCACCCTCTGTCTCTCTCTGTAATTGTGTGTGAGTGTGTGGTGTACGCTCATAACTACTGTTATTTTTCCGGAGTTAATGTCAGGAACTGGGAGTCAGCATGCCACAGCAACCCTGGTTCAGCATGCCTTTGTTACCATGGCAATAAAAACACGTGTCATGTGATGAGTCGAGATTTCTCAACCTAGCTTGGATTGTTGTCAAGCTCCGCCACAAAGCAGCAAACCATGCCATGTGATGTTTCGGCATGTCAAAGTTTAAAACAGAGCTCACCCAGTCCATCTCTTTTCACTTACTTCACTGTGTGTGTCTGTGTGTGTGTATATGTGTGTGTGTGTGTCAGTTCCTGTGTATCTACATGTTTATATCTTTCCCACAAGTGGAATGTGAGCAGCTTGCTCATGCCTGCCGTAAAGAAAATGCGTTCCTGTAGCTTTCCTCTCTGTGACATCACGCTGAGCTGAGCTGTGCTGGGCAGTCACCATGTTGACTAGAATTAGTTTGGTCACACTGTTTACATGTGTTGGTACTGCAGAAGCACAGAAAACACCCTTGTGTGCCTGTGGATCAGTTTGGAAACAGATTCACCTGTCCTAACAAAGTCAAGCTATTTAACTTTTTATAATATTGTCCCCCACCCCATCTTTTTCTGTGTGTGTGTGGTGTGTGTCTGTGTCTGTGTCTGTGTGTGTGTGTGTGTGTGTGTCTGTGTCTGTCTGTCCACAGATGGCTGGTGTATAGTGACCCAGGGCTGGAGGGTCTGTTAGCAGTTCTAGAACCGGGAGAGTTCCCTTGTCCGGAGTCCTGGGGCTTCCCAACACCCTTTGTAGGATCTCTGCGGCCCCTCAAAATGGTACACACTCTCCCTTTTTTACCCATATCCATACCCATACACATACACTACTCACTGACCAGTGAGCACACACACCGCTAGACCAGTGCTGTGCAGGTCTACAAGGACCTTAATGTAACAACTTAGCCAAAGTGACCTGGAATTATACTTAAGCTACACTTGTTTTGTAAGAAAGGTGTATGCATAACATATTTACACAATCGCCTAGTAACCTTTCATAACACAATACTTCACTGACTGTATACTTAAATAATTTTATAAATATGGACATTGGTTGATGAGCACTGATGAGTGTTGTTTCTTCCCCAGGGTGGTATTAAAGTGGAAAACCCATATGACGTCAAGGTAATGCAGCAGATAATGTGTTTAAATCATTCACCACTGGTCTATGTACAGTAGCTTTAGGCTTCTGCAGGCTGCGTGGAAGGATTGTTTGCTAATGATAACGTCAAAGTTCTCACTTCATATGGAAACAAATCAACGGCATGGTTGTCTTACTGACAGCAAAACTGTTTACCCAGCACCACTGAGTTAATGTAGCATCCATCAGGGTCAAGCAAGTGTTATGCAACCAAACGCTATTACAGGGAGTGTCAGAGGTATGGCTAGCGAGGATCCACTGTAATCCCACGCATGACTTTAATTTGGCTTTGGCATTTGGAGTTAAATGTCACCTTGCCTCTGTTTACTTCTTACTAGTGAAGCTTCCCAATGCACAGGCATGAAATCTGATGCTGCGATGTCCATCTTGTCCCCTGCAGTCTTTTTAGATGTATGCAAAACCTTTTGTCAGGCTGGAGAATCATAGTGAACAATAGTGGAGTCAGACACAAAAGGGCACTGGACCTTTGCTGAGACAGAGAGGCCATTTAGTGCAGTGAAAGGAGCACAGTGTGCTCTCTCTCTCTCTCTCTCTCTCTCTCTCTCTCTCTCTCCCTCTCTCTTCCTGTCTTTCTCTCTCTCTTTCTATTCCTCCCCCTTGGGCAGGGCAGAGGTGTGGCACTGCGCTCGGTTAGCTCACTGATGTGTGTATGTGTGTGTGTGTGTGTTTGGATGTGCAGGTTTATGTGTATAAGGTGATGCGTGTTCTTGTGTGTGTGTGTGTGTGTGTGTGTGTGTGTGCGCACTGTGTTTTTAGAGTGTGTGCATGTGTCTAGCTGTTGTGCCATTGTGTGTCTTGTGTGTGTCTCAGCTTGGACCAAGAGCGCTGCAGTTTTGGACTGCGCTAAAAGTCCTGTTTGTCTGTCGGCCCAGTCTCCTCTCCTCTCAGCTTACACAGCCCCTCACTGAGCCCAGCCCAGTCCAGCACTCACTCACTCACTCACAATGCTGTATTGTGCCTCAGCTTCGCTCCAGTGATCAGTGCTCCCGCAAACAGCTCACATTTACACAGCGCAGTTTTGTGTGGCCGACTGGCCACAGACATGGGCTTAAGTCACTGGCTCTGTGAAGTGTCCTAGTTATGGGCACTAAACAAATCAAATTAAGTGAGTTAAGTTGATTTTGGGAGACTATCGGTTTCCCAGCATTGGTGAGGTATTGTGCAGAACAAGCAGCTTAAAGATATAGCCTTATGTTTAAAGGGAAAGGTCTTGCAAAATGTGAATATTGTTTATTTCAGTAATTCAATGTAAATGTGAAGCTCATACATTATAGATTCAGTAGACATTAGGTGAAATGTTTCTAGCCATTTGATGATGGCTTACAGCTAGAGAAAAAAAAACTAATTCAGTATCTCACAAAATTCCTCTGAAAAATATGTTCAGGTATATGCACTCGGTACTCGGTCTGGCCTCTTTTGCCATGTATTACTCCATCAGTGTGGCATGGCATGGAGGCAATCCACCTGAACACTACTTAGATGTTATGGAAGCCCAGGTAGCCTTGATCAAAGCTTTCATCTTCCTCTTGAAAATACTCTGTACATTCCCAGTGGGTTTCAGGTCTGGTGAGTTTGCTGTCCAGTCAAGCACATTGTCATTAAACCAGGCATTGGTGCCCTTGGCAGTGTGGGCAGGTGCCAAGTCCAACTGAATGAATGAAATCAGCATCTCCATTAAAGGTCACTAAACGGAAGCATGAACGGAAGCATGCTCTGAAATTTGGAACAAATTGCTTTAAAGAAAAGTAAATTGCTCTTTTGTCCAGTGCTCCAAAGTCCTCTTTTCGGATGGATTTAGAAATCAAGGTCCTAGTCTGGAGGAAGAGTGGAGAGGCACAAAATCCAAGTTGCTTGAAGTCTAGTGTGAAGTTTCTATGTCAGTGAGGTCTTTGGGAGCCATGTCATCAGCTGGTGTTGATCCACTGACTTTTATTGAGCCCGAGGTCAACACAGCTGTCTTGCCAGGAAAGTTTAGAACATTCCCTTAATGCTTCCTGCTAGTGACAAGCTTTATGAAGATGGTGATTTCATTCATCTAGCAGAAGCTGAAACCTGCCCACACTGTCAGAAGTACCAATACCTGGTTTGATGACCATGGAATTACTGTGGTTCATTGGCCTTCTAAATTCGCCTGACCTAAAACCCATAGGGAATAGGGAACCCACGTGGCATTGTCAAGGGGACTTCCGTAACACCCCAGCAGTGCCACATGCAAATGGCCTCCATGCCACACCACACTGATGCAGTCTCGCATGCAGAAGGAGGCCCAACCAAGTATTCAGTGTATAGATGTGAACATTTTTTCAGATTGACGTTTTTGTTTTGAAAAACCTTATTTTTTTATTGGTTGCTGATATTCTTTATTTTGTGAGATACTGAAGTTATGGTTTTCTTTAGCTGCAATTCATACTCATCAAAATTAACCCAAATAATAGCTAGAAATATTTCACTTAGTGTCTAATGAATTTATATAATGTATGAGTTTCAGGTTTTACATTGAGTTACTGAAATTAACAAACTTTCCCACAATATTCCATTTTTGAGACCTACTTGTATGATCCATCACCTTTTTTTTCACTCATCCAGTAGTTGCTAGGTCTGTGTGTCTACAGTCCAAAAGTCTCGGACGATTGTGCCAATCGAGGCTCTATAAATGAGAAACAAAGCGCTTGAAACTAGAAAGCACACTGTTGGAGCCAAAGCAGTTATGTCGTCTAAACAGCAATGAAGAGGAGGCATGTATCTGAGTGACTGTTGAGTTCACCCTCTTCAAAGCCTCTCTAGACTGGCCAAGGTAGCTGTTAGACTCACAAGTCTGAAGTCACAGCAGCTTGTTTCAGCGGAGAGAGTAGGTATCAGACAGTACTTCCTCTTAAAAAAGAAAGAAAGAAACGCCCTTGCACTGTTGTAGAACATTCCAGTGAAAGCAAAAGACAAACACCAGCTGGCCCTGTCAACGTTCCGTCTTCTTACCCCCTGGAATGTGTTCGCCTCAGGCCCTGGTTTATGAGAAGCCCCAGTTCCAAGGAGAGTGTGTGCTTCTGGATGCCGACGTGTGGGACTTCGGAGAGGGGGATAGAGAGGAGGTGGCGGAGGAGGAGAAAGAGGGAGAGGAGGAGAGAGAGGGCAATCCCAACCACCCAGCTGTCAGGAAGAAGAAACTGAGCACTGTGGGCTCCATCAAGATAATAGGGGGACTGTGAGTGATCACCACTATATCCTCTGTTTAACACAAAAATATACATCTAACAAATAAACCTGAGTCTCTCAGGTATGTCCATCTTGAAACACATTTCATAAATCATATACAAACATGCAAAATACAGTACATACACATACACACACACAAACACATACCATACACACAGTGGTACACATGCACACACAAACACGCACATACACATACCGGTACACCTACACATACACACACTCATACCGGTACACCTATACTTACACACACACGTTCACATACTGGTACATATACAAATACTCATACACATATAGGATGTGCAATCCTATACATACACATGTACATTTAGCTAATGGGTTGCGCTAGGAGCTAATGCTAGTAATGTGTTGTGATGTTGCTGGATCCTGCAGGTGGGTGGGTTACGGAGAACCTGGTTTTGAGGGTCCCCAGTACTTGCTGGAGGAAGGGGAATATGCTGACTGGACGGAGTGGGGAGGCTACGGGGACAGACTTATGTCTATGCGACCTGTGCAGTCGGTGTGTATACGCACACACATACACACACACTCACACACACATTTACACAGTCCATACTGTATTAACACATATACATGTACCCAGAGACAAACTCACAGCATCTCTGCATGTGATCTCCGATCTCAGATGTGCCAGTTAACATGTTAGCAGTTTAATCTCTCTCTCTCTCTCTCTCTCTCTCTCTCTCTCTCTCTCTCTCTCTCTCTCTCTCTCTCAATGCTTTCTTCCTTTCACTGGTCAGCAGGATCTGATGTCACCTCATCTGAAAATGTTCAGTGAGGTGGACTTTGGAGATAGAGGGGTGAACGTGGACCTGTTTATTCCTGTGCCTTGCATGGAGAATACTGGATATGGCTCAAGGACCCGCTCTGTAGATGTGATGTCTGGCGTGTGAGTGCTGAACACACACACACACACACACACAGACACACACACATGTCAAAGTCATTATCCGTGATGCACCTGTATGTTGAGCTTGTCTATGTCTATGGTGTCCTATTACAATAAGCATTATTCTACCAGACTATTTGTGGGTGTGTCTGACACACACACACACACACACACACACACTCTCTGTCTCACGCACGCATCAGCACACACAGTTATGCAGGGTTAAGCAACACATTGGCATTGACATTCTCAATACAGTAATGACCTTTTTCCTTCTTAGAATACTTCAGACATCATTTCAGAGAATTAGGGACGTCTCTCTGTTACCCTAACCCTGCCGCTGCTAACACAATCCTGCTTACAAACACCAGTCTCAGAATGATCCTCTATTGTCCCCCATATCTCACTAATAATGTAACTCCACACAGCCCGCTTAATAATGGAACTCCATACCCTATCGTCAGTTCCAGCCTTTCTCTGTCCAGAGCTCTGTTTCCGTGGTCATTGCCATAGACTCATTTGCTTTGCCTGTCAGAGCTGCAGATTCTGATATGCAGGATGGTGTGGCATGTCCACACTCATTTGCAAGAGAACAAGTCTGGACTGGGTGCTGCTGACTTAGTGTAGGCAGGGTGCTGTGTTGGCTCTGGCATATTCATAGCACATTAGGAGATGTTGCACAGTATCATTGCGCCTTGCCTCATCACCTGCCAGGCAGGAAATTTTAGGGGGAAACTGTGTATGTGTGTGTGTGTGTGTGTGTGTGTGTGTGTGTGTTTGGGGGTGGGTGATGTAGGTGTGAAGAGATGGTAGTCATGTAATACAGTAGATCTGCTATTGACCTGCTGTTATCGCTATTGTTATTTGTATACTTTGGTTAAGTGACATAGTCGGCGTTTGGTGTTTAAACTTTGCCTAGACGTGTAGAACGCACACATAATCTCAAGGAGTGTATGGATGTAGTTGATCATGTAGTGTGTCTCCCCTCCTCCAGCTGGGTGGTGTTTGAGAAGGAAGACTTCTGTGGGGAGATGTACGTCCTGGAGAAGGGCCTGTACAGTACCCCTGAGGACTGGGGCAGCAAGACCCCCAATGTCTCCTCCGTCATGCCCGTCACGCTGGTAAGGAGCTCGTCCAGTATCTGACCAGACAACAGTATCAGTGATGTCCACTCCAAGACTAGTAATAATGCCAATGCAATGAGCTTCATTTTAAATTACATTTTCGCTCCTTTTTCCCCTCCAACTTGTCTCTCAGGACAATGTGGATGCTTTAAGCAAATATCAGGTGAGTGTGTGTGTGGATGTTTTGTGTTATAATAAGGCATTGAACTTAAATAAAATTGAATAAAATAAATAAATAAATACAACAATCATAATAAATAAATATAAATGTCTTATGTCCAAATTATGAAGTGTTGTAAAACATCAATTTAGTCACGCTATCAGTGTAGTCTGGTAATGGGGAAGGCTTGCATATTGTTGCTCTGGTGTCCTCCATGTGTTCTCCCTCTTTCTGCTCAGGCACTGCTCTTCCCTGAGCCTGGGTTCCAAGGAGAACCGCTGCTCCTGGAAGACAGCACCGCTAATCTTCCTGATGGGTTCTGTCTACGGTCTTGCAAGATTCTGTCTGGAAGGTGAGAGCAAGGACATCAAGTAGTTTTGAGGAAATTGTTTAAAAATGGATTGTTGTTTTAAAACTATTGATCGCTAAATATTGGACTCCAAGATATCCTTAAATCATTAAATTATTCTCTAAACTCTGTAACAGTATTCATAGGACTTGTAGGTGATTGTGTGCTCATGCATATCTTTGTGTGTGTGTGTGTGTGTGTGTGTGTGTGTGTGTGTGTGTGTGTGTGTGTGTGTGTGTGTGTGTTCAGCTGGGTGGCATTTGCAGGGCCTCAGTTTACAGACCTGATGTATGTTCTCGAGGAAGGGGAATACCCCACTCTGGAAGCCATGGGCTGCCACGACACACAGTCTGGCATCTGCTCCATTCACACCATAGGACATGTAAGTACTCCTTGTGTGTGTGTCTGTGTGTGTGTGTGTGTGTGAGTGTGTGTGTGTGTGTGTGTGTGTGTGTTAGTTCTGTGCATGATTGTCAAAAAAAATTGCTGTATTGTTGAAGTTGTGAAGTTGTTTATGTACTATTTGTTTATGTACTATTTGTGTGTGTGTCTGACACACACACACACACACCCTCTCTCTCTCTATCTCATGCATGCATCAACACACACAGTTATGCAAGGTTAGGCAACACATTGGCATTGACATTCTCAGCACATTAATGACCTTTTTCCTTCTTAGAATATTTCAAACATAATTTCAGAGAATTAAAGACGTCTCTCTGTTACCTTAACCCTGCTGCATGATTGTCCAAAGAAATTGCTGTGTTGTTGAAGTTGTGAAGTTGTTTATGTACTTCACATTTTTGTCAAATTCAACCCTCTTTTTTCTTCTTTCTCTCTCTCTTTTTGTCTCTTTCTTAGGAGTTCTCTCTTCCCTCCATCACTCTCTTCTCAAAGTCTGACCTCCGCGGCAGGAGGGCAGTCTTTACAGACAGCGCAGTGAACCTGTCACTGGCAGGCTTCGATGGGCGCACACGCTCAGTACTGGTCAACGGTGGAATGTACGTGACTGTCATCCACACACACACACACACCCACACACAGACAGACACAGACACACACACACACAGCCTTTCTTTTTAAATATACTGTGTACACTCAGTGCTTCATGACATTCATGACTCTATATCTGTGTGTGTGTGTGTGTGTGTTCACACAGTTGGGTACTGTACGAGGAGAGCAATTACCGAGGGCGGCAGTTTCTCCTGCAGCCCACCAAGGTATTTGATTGGCTGCAGTTCAGTGGCTGCCAACGAATTGGATCCCTGCGACCTCTGCTGCAGGTACAGAGCCCCGCCCTAGTAAAATACCAGCCACTCTAATGAGCCGTCCTTCCTGACAGGCACAAGAGTAGAGCTGTCTGGCTCAGGAAACGGAAGCCCACCTAACATTATGTCCACCACTTGCCAATTGGCTCAGTTAGTCCAACAGAAGAACATGGTGTACTATTATTTCTGAACAAACATGACTGACTGCATTGTTATACTGTATTACTGCTACAAAGAAATGACAGATAACATAGATGATTCTATGAATGTATGTGTGTGTGTGTAGAAACCAGTATACGTGCGTCTACGAAACTCGGAGTCGGGGAGTGTGATGTCGCTGAGCGGGCCTCTGGACGACATCAAACTGCTGCGAGTGCAGACCACAGAGGAGACTGGGGGGCCTGAGCAGACCTGGCTCTACAGCAATGGCTTGCTCCGATGCAAGGTGGTGTGTGCGTGTGTGTGTGGTGTAATTGACAGTTAGGAAAGGTTGCATGATTGTACCACCCTGGCCTTTAATGTACTGTTCAAGGACAATAACCTTCTTACCTTCTTCTTCCCCTTATCAGTATACTCTTCCCATTTACAATAAATTGGCATATATGTCTTTACGTGTGTGTGTGTGTGTGAGAGAGAGAGAGAGAGAGGGAGAGAGATAAAGAGAGAGAGAGAATATTCATGTAACATCTAAGTGCCTGAGCAGCATCACAGCTGTCTTCACTGACCTCTAAGCTCTTCACTCACCTCTTGTGCCTGAGCCGAAGGGCCTGTCACTGAAACAGCTCAGTCATCTCTCCCTCTATCTGTCTGTCCCAGCTGGTGGAGGACTGTTGCCTGGAGACCTCAGGCACTGTGGTCATGGCCGGCTGCCGGCTTAACATCTCCGCCGATGTGGGGAAAGAAAATCAGCTGTGGGACATCACGCAGGACGGACGCATTCACACGCACATCAACCCCGAGCTGGTGCTGGAGGTCAAAGGTAAGAACCTTCATGACTGCTCCATTCCAACTCCCAAAGGAGTGTTCTAGAACTTACATTTACATTTACATTTAGGCATTTAGCAGACGCTTTTATCCAAAGCGACTTACAAAAAGAGGATAACATTCAAGCTACAACACAATAAAGAAACTAACAAAGAGTGCATATTGCTAACATAGAACTGCACTATTTTGACTTGAAAGTGCAATAGTGTAATAAAAAGTGCAGTATAAAATAGAAATTAAATATAAGTTGTTAAGTGCATTCTCAAAATTTACGCCAGGAGATATTCTTGGAAGAGCTGGGTCTTCAAGAATTTCTTGAAGGTGGAGAGGGTATCAGTTGATCTGGTTGCACTTGGAAGGTCATTCCACCAGTGTGGAACCAAACATGAGAAGAGTCTGGATTGACCTGCACAAGGTGTTGGCCGTGCTAGGTAACATTCCTTAGAGGAGCGTAGAGGTCGGCGGGTCACATGGGGCTTTAGGAGAGTATTCAGGTAGATGGGAGCAGAGCCGTCTATCACCCTGTAGGCCACCATAAGTGCCTTGAATTTGATGCGAGCAGCCATGGGTAGCCAGTGGACTTCAATGAACAGAGGTGTGACATGTGCCCTTTTTGGCTGGTTAAAGACCAGGCGTGCAGCTGCATTCTGGATCATCTGTAGCGGTCTCACCGCACAGGCTGGAAGACCTGATAGGAGGGCATTGCATAGGAGGCAGGGCAGAAGTTCTAGAAGTTGCTAGAAGTTCTGCACATAGTCGCTTGTTCAGGGGCGGAAAATGCCATGCAAAGCTGCCACTGCTACATGAAAACATTGCTTTTATGCAGCAGTAACATCAAACAAATAGATGCAAAAGAAGACAATGTTTCTTTCTACTGCTGTGCATGCTCAGGCATTTCCATCCCCGGCTGCTCTTTTGGAATTTGGAAAAAAAAAATTATTTGCTCACAATTTTACAAAGAAACCAGACACAGAAGACACTTAAAAAAGTCTTTTTATTTTTTTAAAGCTGAAGCAAGAGGGGAGCGAGGGCTGAGGTAAGACAGGGAAGGGCGTGAGGGTTTTGGGTTTAATGCGTTAGGATAGCCTGCAGGCAGGAGAAGAGCAAGCTGAGGGTATAACTCACTTCCTGCCATTATGCCCAGGGAACTGGGTGTGTGTGTGAGTGTGTGTGTGTGTGTGTGTGTGTGTATGTGTAGGGTGGGGCCGGGTGTGTATAGAACGGTCCAGAACGAAAAGCACCATGTCTGTTGTTGCCACACGCACCTGGTTTGGGAGGAGGGGAATGTGATGATGGAAGCCCCAAATGACCCATCCCCCCCACCTCCCCTGGGCATCTCACACATGTGCACACCCACAAATACACACTCTCTCTCCATAGAAAACCTGTGGGGGCCTGTCCCAGGCTCGTCAGATGAACTCTCCACTTATTTCTCAGAAGAGCCTTGCACTTAGCACACAAACACACACACACACATACCTCTCATGTCTGATGAGCACATTTTATGTCAGCAACACATCTACAACATCAGAGTCTTATCATGACATTTTATGTTTAAATACTTTTTTATGTTTTGGTTCATAGTTGTTTAGTGCATACGATAATAGCTGAGGGACAAAACCTCCACAGTATACGGGTGATGTTTAACAATATCTAGTGGTCTTGTAGTGTGCTTAAAATGAGAAGAAGAGCAGTGCAGGATAGCAGTGCAGTTGTGATTTGGTTAAATTATGTAAATGTTATTCTGTTCGTTCATTCTGTTCTGTCCTCAATTTATAAATTATTCAAACAACAGACGATACCCGGCAACGTCTCCTGCAGGGTAGTCCTGTTCCTCCAGTTCTGTGGTCAATAACCTCAGAGGCATATATAAGATTACAGCTTTGGATAATCTGTTACTGCCATCTAGTGGATGGTCAGAGAGAATAAGGTATTGTCAAAACTGTCAGTGAAAACCTTTGAAAAGATTCATATTCATGGTACATAAATTCATGGGTTTGTGAGTCAGGTAAAAATATGAAGTCCCCTGGTTTAGTAAGGTTTTCCTTTCAGTTGCTTAGTGTAGTCTAGTGTAGCCAATGGATGAGTCTGATCAGTGAGTCTGAGCTCTTTTGACTTCTAGCTTGTATTCACCGTGGCCACTAGGAGGCCTCATAACAGCATTATGTTTGCACAGTCACTGCAAGCTCCATTCAAACTTTTGAAATGTGCTTCAAAAATACTGATGATGTGAAAGTGTTTTTTCTCTCTCTTCTGGTGTTTCTGTGTGTATTTGCCTCTCTCGGCAATCCGCTCTAACATCCATCTCCTTCCTGTTCCCAGGCGGACAGCAGTATGACAGAAACCAGGTGATCGTCAACACACTGGACGAGAGGAAGGCTAGCCAGAGATGGCTGGTGGAGCTCCTATAACCGCCCGACCCACACACCACCGCATCGCACATCATCAGGACCCCATGGCCTCTCATGGAGCTCCGTGAGAAGCCTCTCATAAACTCTTCCAAGAGCCACATAGAGGACCACTTTTATATGAGCTTCATCTTGAGACTTTAGTGAACGTCAACACTAGTAGCACACAGCAGCTCACTGAAGAGCACTGGACTTCAAAGGGCTGGTGTTTTTCATGTAACAAAACTCAAGAGCAATTCCGAGTCACCTTTAACCCTCCCCTGAGCACTAATTTATCTGGCACTTTTCTGAAGAACATTCCGGAACCACTCATGTGTTCTCAAGACCACTTTAAACATTCAGTAGAAACCTAGCTTGAATGTCAACCAGACAGAGGAAGTGGGAAATATTTAGCCTTAAAAGAAGCAATATGAGCACATGATGGACCAGTAACGCTGTTACACTTCTGTAATGAGGTCAAGTTATGACTAACCATGCCATTTCTGACTATTCCATGAATCATTTGACCTTCGTGTGCCAATGTATAGTATGTCCCTACAACACACACACGCAAATACACACACATAAATACTCATAAAAATGGTTTCTGATGGAAGGCATGTGGGTGTTTACCAACCGTTTGATATGAAATGATTCCTTCTAAAGCACAAATGTCTGTAATTGTATGATTTTTCCATGTGTTACTTTGTAAGTATATTTGATTGTAGAATCTTTCACCCACGTGCCTTCAGTCCACACACACACACACACACACACGTCATACACACAAACTCGCTGTAAGATGGTGCCAAGGTTATACATCCATGATGGATATACAGAATTTCTTTTATTGGCTCTGCAACTGTTTTTTTTGTTGTAAATGTTAAAATTTTCTAGAAAATACTGATATTGTTACATTCCGAAGGATTAAACAAACTTTTATTGTCCTCTGTGATGCCAATGCATTCCAAACATTCTCGTTTACCACACCATGACAAACACATTTAACAAGTTCCAGCACATACACACACATGTGCGTGCACACAGGAAATGACTGCTCTACACCCCACAGTGCAACCTCGCCCTACAGCCATGTGGCAACATCCTTGAGGAAGCAGACTTCGTTGGGGGCCGTCATCGCTATGGTTACTGGGCATCGGTGTCCTCTCGGATGACGTTGATGACTGTCTTGCCACGTGCGTGGCCGGCCTCCACCTTCAGGAAGGCCTGCGGGACTTGAGAGAAGGAGAACATCTCCTCCACCACAGGTTTCACCTGAGATGGAGGGAGACAGAGAGGGAGTGAGAGAGAAAGAAAGAGGAAATGAAAAAGAAAGAGATGAGTAGTAGTGAGAGAAAGGTGAAGGAGAGGAAGATAAGACAGGATGTGGGTTTTTTTTGGGGGGTGTTCAGGCAAAGAACAGATGTTCCTCCCAACCTAGTTTTGTTCTTACTTTCCTACACATACAAACACACAGAAAGACTGGGGAGGTGAATACTAACTGGAATTCAGATGGAAGCAGATCATCTTAGAGCTCTAAACTTCCTCTGATTCACCTAAAACAGCTGGAAGGCTGCTTTTGTTAAGTTATGACTGAAAGCCTCATTGCTCCCTCCACCGTACCCCACACCCAATGCAGCTTATGTCTCTGGGACTGGGTGACTGATCCCCTCACCACCACTGGGTGACAAACAGCACGGGGTGGTGCTGGCAGCCACTGCATTTCTACCAGCCCGTGCATCCCATTATCTGTGCCTCTATCGCCACGGCAACATTTTCACGGAAATGGGCTGTTGGGCGTGAGGTCACCGCCGGTGCCCGCAGCAATGTCCTGACATGGGCAAAATTCGGCCGACGGAGCAGAGTGCGGGACAAAGGCGGCAGATTAGGCGGGATGAGTGTGGGATTACCAGCCCCTGCAGCTGGGATTTCACAGGCTTTAGGGCGGGACACTCTGGCCCTCTGGCCATCTCTCTCTTTCTCTCTCGCTCTCCCTCCCTCCCTCTCTTTTTTTGGTCTCCCTTTATATTCCTGTCTCTTCACTCTTTCACCTAGTTAGGTCCAGATGACACAGTTTTGGAAAGGAATAAAGTAGTTGTATATGGGCCCGCTCAGTCTGGTTGTGTATGAAAGTGAGCTGGTGGCATGGGAAATCTAAAACAGGTGCTCAGACACTCAGCTGAGAGAGGACTACTGTCACCACAGACACACTAGACATACTAGACATTATGGTAAGAAAAATATATTCTTGAGGAAAAAAGTTTGTTTTGCAACAAAAATTACAAAGCCACTTTGATAATCATTTAAAAAATAATTTGTAAAAGTCTTAAAACCACTTTGATATCAAAACTAGTTTCAATGAGCAAAGATAAACAAAATAAATAATAAAAAAAGGATATGATATATAATATGGAAAATGTGAAAGTACTGGCTTTAACAAAGTGAAAATCAACATCAAACTAGATGTATTTACTAGCTGTGCTGACACAATTTAAAGGCTAAAAGTGAGCCAAAGTTATATAAACTGAACTTCATTCTATTGTCCGTATCTTCAACAAGGATGCCCTACTAACCTAATACTAGAAGACAGCACACACACACACACACACACACACACACACACACACACAGTTGTGTGTAACCAGATCACCCCCACACTTTTTGTTTCAAACTTTCCCTTCTTTCTTTCCAGTATGATTGAATGTCACCACAGCTGTTAGGTAACAGCGAGGCCTCTTTTGTGTACATTTCCAACTATGTCTCCTATTATCTCAACCAAAGGCTGAACTAAAATCATTTTGAGGTTGAAGGATACGCCAATTTCTACTGCAGAGCCCCACCCCCTCACAGGCTGATAGAGTGAGTGAGAGAGTCTGTGTACCTGACCAGCATCCACCATTTCCTTGATGTCGTCCAGTGTAGGGCCGCTTGGTGCAAAGAAACCCCAGCGATAGTGCACACCTTTGCACAGGTGCTACGAAAAAGAGACACAGAGAGAGAAAAGTGAACAGTTGCATTTCTGGTTCTCAGCTGCACACATCTCTGCAAACCCACAGACAGTGCAGGGTGGGACAGAGTAGGTAAAGGGCAGTATAGTGTGCCCATTACAAGGTCAGCACTGATATGGGTGTGACCTAAGTGGTAACACAACCCAAAGGTGTGTGTGTGAGTGTGTGTGTGTGTGTGTGTGTGTGTGTATGATGCATAGGAGATCCAGACAGCTATGGTTTCTCCTTGTTCCTCTGTGTCGGCAGAGAGAGCTCTACTCATAGCCAAAGTTCTGTGTGCACTATTTCTCTGTGTGTCTGTAGGTGTGTGTGTCTGTGTGTTTTAACAGAGCTCAGACCTCCCATCTCACCCGACTTCTAAGACACACACACACACACATTAAATGTCTTTTTCTGCTGGTATGACGACAATCGATCGTTTCACCAACCCCAGGATCATAGTGACACATCTTAGTTGGCCGCACACACACTGATACATAATGAATGTGTTCCCCCACACACACACACACACACACACACCCACCCCCACACACACGCAAACACAAACACAAAAGCATGCCCAGCGCTGACTCTCTGCTGGGGCTACCCCTATTAGCCTCCCACTGCTTACAGCTTCCCATCACCACTCTCTGTTTCTATTTCCCCGAAAGAATACAGCCAAACACACCACAAAGGAGAAAGTGCATGACAGCTCAGTCGTGACACCAGCACAGCAGAACCACAGATATCTTATCTAAGCCATCTCCGCTCTACCTAAAGGTATTGGGTGAAAGCATTAGCCTATAGGGCAATTCCACAGAAAATGGATTGTTTGTCACATCCGAGACATCAATAAAATGCCAAGTGTTTGTATGATTTGAAATTATTATTATTATAAGTATTATTAGTAGTAGTAGTAGTAGCAGTAGCAGTAGTCTTATTATTATTATTATTATTATTATTATTATTTTATGATATGAAATTTGTGGATTTGCTGTATTTACTGGTATAGATTACATGAAAAAAATGTACAAAATGTTTAAATAACGCTATGTTGGCGCTTGTTCAGTCACATCCATAATGTGCCAACACCTACCATTATAAAGTATGGAGATACGCAGAGACCTGGGTTTCAACATTAAAAAATACAACAATGCTTGAATGCTCCATTTCATTCCCAAACCACTTCCACTACGTGAAGATAACATATGGAATGTTAAAACGGAAGCCCTGTGGGAACAGCTAATTACACTCTCTTGAAAGGGTCTATAGTTACCAAGAGTTGGACTGCAATAGCATCAGTGTTTGGACCTGATGTGCAATGTGATGGCGTGGAATCACTATTCCAATTTCCAGTAATGCTTTATAACAGGACAATGAGGAGGAAGTAACTGAACAATGAGCCCTATGCTGTGGACATTTCTGGTTTGTTCTCTGGCCATTATATAAACAGCTATATGATGCCTTCAGAGTGCACTGCCAGTACTGAATGGTATGCATACACATATGGGTCACCAAACAAAGTAGACCGCTGACAACTCGGAAGTCCATGCCCTGTGACCTATCTGTAGCATCCGTACAAGTGCACACAACAGTGGATTTGAGGTTTATACCAGTTTTTAAGTTAAAAACTCCAAATAATGACTTTCAAAGTTGCTCACAAGGAGAATTATCCAATAAAAACCCTGTTCATGATAGTGGTTGTGGTGTGCATTAAGAACACACTAGTGACCTGAAGAAAGCATCATTCCCAATGGGCTGATCCTCAGTAGACTACAGAGACAGATATTCATTATTATTGATTCTCTCATAGCCACGGCCACTAATAGCCACAGTGTTTATACAGGGAGGCAAATGTACATTAAAAGAAAACCATACACATCAATGCACTTAACCCACTTTAGCTGTTACGCTCCATCCACACACAACAGGTCTAATGAGACCTTTATTAGATGGCTTTCACACGCACACGCACACACACACACACACATTAATACACTGCCCTGCCTTTAAGTCTTCACTCTGGCTCTCCAGTGGAAACTCTCTCAGCGAGTGGCCACGTCCTAAGTGAGTAAACGCAGATACCTCCTTGAAAGGAAGGCGGACATTCCCTGGAAGAAGACAGGCCAAGAGCAAACACAAAGAGACAATGCCCCACAGACAGAGCCAAGAGTACACTTCAGGGAACTGGGGGGTTGGGGGAGTGGGGGAGTACAACGCCTAAGGCGAGGTAAGGTGAGGAGTGGAGAGATTACTGGTCCTCCCATCCTCCTTTGCATGTTAATGGCTGACAGAGAACATCTCGAGGTTTCTGTGGTGAGAAGACGAGGGGAGGAGAGAGATGGCTGGCAGGCTATCCGGCACCGCTGTGACGAAACCACATTGATTTTCATGTGTAGTCTTATTTATTTATTTATTTTGGTTTTGTTTTGTTTCCATCACTCGGGCTCTGAGCAAATGCGTATTTGGAATCATTTCATTTCCATTAGTTTCCATTACGCTCAAACACTTTACCTCAATGTCATACACAACTGCGTCTCTCTTACGCACACGCACACACACACAGACACACACAGCATTATCACTGGAAGCTGAGGTGTGTGATTGCTGAAAAAGCACAAACGAGGGCAGCGAGAGGCGTGGTCAGTAGTACCTTTGCTGCTTTGGAAGCCACGGTGACGGCAGTCTGAAGCATTCCATCTGCAATGCCCAGCGTGTCCGTGTTCCGGAGGAAGGGCGTTACCAAGGTAACGTATTTGGCCCCACACCACGGCTTGAGTAAGCCCAGAGCCCAGGACTCGGTGTCCCCACCAATGTTGTCCAGAATCAAATCAAACCTGATTGGGGGACAGAGAGAGAGAAAGAGAGAGAGAGAGAGAAACAAGAAAATAAAATAAAAGATGGACAGAGAAAGAGAGAGAAGGTGCAGTTGACAGAGAGAGGGAAGCAAATTTGAAGAAAGTCTTTGTCAGAGGTAATGAATGGGCAAGAACAATGTGCTGAAGAGTGGAACTGACAAACAATTAAGTTCTGTGTGTGTGTGAGTCTTACTTCTCCATGACCTTAAGCTGCTCCTCCACTGGGCCGGCAGTGTAGTCCACCACGGCATCCGCCCCCAGCCCTCTCACCAGGCTCTCGGCACTGGCAGAGCAGGTGCCTGTCACGTGGGCACCCCAGGCCTTTAACATCTACACACACACACACCACACACACACACACACACACACACACACACACAACACATACACACACACACACACGTACATTATACTTGTGTCCTGTGTTTACTGGACATGTGTTGAAGATTGTATTTCACATCAGTAAAATACAGCCTACAATAGTGTCAAAGAAGTCTATTTTCTATCCAACAAACAAAGCCTATTTGTGATGTTACATGTCACAAATCAACTGTGGCTCAATTGTGGAGTGCCAAAGACGGTGCCATTTAGCCAAAAAAACCATTTCAATCCCCACCCGAAATATAAACCGAAAATTGGGCTTGCAAATTTGCATTTGACATTATTTTTGAGAAATAAAAATGTTTACATTTTAAAATCAGAGAAGAAGGTACAATACTCCATTCTTTCTTGTTTTATGTCCCCTTTAAAAACAGAGAACAAGGTACAATACCCCATTCTTTCTTGTTCTAAGTCCCCTTTAAAATCAGAGAACAAGGTACAATACCCCATTCTTTCTTGTTCTATGTCCCCTTTAACTCACTCAAAAAATGAATAACATCTGTTGTTTAATAACAGTTGTTACCTGTATGGCAAAGGTTCCAACTCCCCCAGATGCTCCCAGAATAAGTACACTGTGAAGGTAAAGAAAAGTACAATAAAGAAATACATTACAAAAGTACAGTAAATAAATTGAACAAAACAAGTGAAGTTAATAAACAAATTCAGAGCCAAATGTGTTCAGAGCAGCGCTGATCACTGGACATACTAAGTCAGATCTTATGCTTGACCTGATAGAGCTGTTCTGCTACTAATTGAATCTCCAAGGACAGAGCCTGATAATTGGG
The DNA here is from genome assembly GCA_015244755.2 of Tenualosa ilisha. Taxonomy (NCBI): domain Eukaryota; kingdom Metazoa; phylum Chordata; class Actinopteri; order Clupeiformes; family Clupeidae; genus Tenualosa; species Tenualosa ilisha. The sequence continues at coordinate 5,487,935 of PYXC01000362.1, read as the reverse complement.
GAAGCCGAATCATTGGAATCTACGGTAATTGTGAAAAACACACAGAATTCAGCTAGCCAGAGGTAATGGCAAAAGCCCTATTGAGATGCGGGCCGTTGCATCAAAATGTCAATCGTGTCCTTTTGTGAACTTCAGTGAAAAGGCTACAATTAGGGGAGAGAGTGAATCCCTGTCTCCTTGTTGTACGTACACACAGACATAAAAAATAGATTGGCTCTTCCTCTTTAATACACACATACACACACACACACAAACGGCAGTACTGAACAGTAGGAGATGTGTGGGTCTGTCTGGCTCGCCTGTCCGGGGTAGGCGACGGGTTGGGGGATAAAGAGGGGTGTGTATGTGTGTGGGGGGGGGGTCTCTGCAGATAGATCGAGCGAGTATTGAGCAAGAGTGCAGAGTGCTGCCAGCACACCCAGCCTCTCATTAAGATCACTTCATTTGGCCCCGGCCCTTTGGGGCCAAATCAGCCAGAATAATCAGTGCAGAATAGACGCAGGGACACTGCGGCCCTTACAGCAGAAGGGCTGGGGCTAGTACAGGAAATGAGACTTGGCCAAGGTGTTGAGTTTGGGTTTGGAAGGGAGGGGGGAGGGAGGCTTTCTCTGCTTGCAACATCTTTGACAGATTTACGTAACACCAAGGATGTAACGAGTAGGAGATGAGAGAGGGAACAAGGGAGGAAGAGGAAAGGAGGCAGAGAAAGAAGGAAAGAGGGAGGGAGAGAGATAGTATGTGTGTTAGAGACAGACAGAGTGAGATAGAGAGAGAAACTGACAGGATTATGATAAAATATTGAACTGGGTGATGGGAGTCAACTCATACTCATTCTTAGTCTGAACTAAAATATGCCAGTGAACATCTCTGTGTCTATGTGTGCAATGCATGATGGTCTTAATTAACTTGCCGTTTCTTGGCACTGTTGTCCTTGTTGAGGCCACCTGTGTTGACCACAGCTGACCAGGCGGTGGAGGCCACATAGGGAATGGCCGCTGCCTCCGAATGACTCAGCGACTCTGGTTTGTGTGACACCTACAGCATCAGACAATGAGTGCACCCAAAATGGACAATAAAAAATGAGAGGAGAGAGAGAGGATAAGAGGTACGAAGTGAATAGAAGCACGGGCATCGGGTGTTCGATGTCTGAGTCATCTTCCATTAGCGACACAACACACACACAGGAGCCCACCCATGCACGCCTAAACAGCTCTTGGACAACAAAACAATTCCTGCTAAAAACCCATCACACACACACACACACACGCACATACACACACACTTGCATACGCACACACACACTCACAAAGGCACAGCTTTGTTTTCAGGGCTTAATTGCTGTCAAGCTGGGCTCCTGGTCACAAAGGACACGATCATTAGCAGACAAGCTTCGGTGAGCTCTGATGTGAAATCAAACTGGGGCCAAGAGATTATTTAATACGGCTATAAGGGATGGGAACAGTCAGGGAGAAACCTTTGCTCCCACTCCCGAAACAATGTCTCATTTAAAACCACTTTACCCTGTAACAAACTCAGTGTGAGGCTGCATTAAACCTGCAAGTGCACTAAGTGTCCTAACATGGTCTGGTTTTTATATTTCAATTATTTTACTGGCTTTTACACAACAGCTTCCAATGAAAGATAAACAACAAAGTCATGGGTTAATGAGATGATGGTTTCAGTGTAAAGTGTAATACAAAGTATCAAGTGTTCATGATGACACAACACAAGCTAACGCTAGTGGTAGAGAGAGAACTTTTTACTCATGCAGAGCACAATCAGTGTATGTTCATAGGCGTCCTGCATTTAATTGGTCAATGTACATACATTTATGCATGTCAATCTAACATGGCAAGACCAGTGTCATATAATGTGATGAGTCTGAGATAAGCACAGTATGTTTGTTCATTTGAAGTACACTGCTACAGGTGCCTGCAAGTCCACAGCATGAGTGTGTTTTATTCTCTTAAGGAGATGTAGTACAGAAATCTTGAATTTTGAGTTGGTTGCCAGGTATACTGGCAAATGTTCTTCAGTGTGTGTGGGTGTGTGTGTTGTGTCTGTGTGTGTGTGTGTGTGTGTGTGTGTGTGTTTGTGTGTAGTGTTGAGAATCTAGGGGGTTACTTCATGTCATGTCAGGTTACCTCATTAGCACTGAGCACCACCAATTCAGCGAGACTGCCCTGCTTCCAGGGTGGGATGGCGGCCCATACCTAACGCGCACACGCACACGCACACGCACACGCACACACACACACACACACACACACACACACACACACACACACACACAGGTTGGCATAATATGATCTGATTACAGGTGAAGCAGGTCTCTGCCTCCATTAGACAAAGATATTGGACACATATTCACACACTCACATACACTCACAAGCACCCATGCACGCGCACGCAAGCACACACACACACACACATACATATATATATATATATATATATATATATACAAACAATAGCGTCATCCCTGCCCCGAATGCCTGAAATGTTACACACCCATCCCTACACAATACAATTCTATGCATCTACATGGCGCCTGTCAGACAGCAGAGCAAAGCCTTGACAGAAGACAGACCTCCTTCAGACACAGGCCCTTCACCGACAGAGAGACAGGGAGAAAGAGAGAGATAGAGCAAGAGAAAAAGACACAGACAAAGACAGACTTGGGAGAACAAAAGAAAATGCAAGATAGAAGCAGAAGAAAAGAAAAAAAAGAACAGACTGACAGATTGAAAAGAACAGACACAAAAGGAGAGAAAGGTGAGGAAAAAAGGAGGCGGTATAACGGCGGTTTCAGCTCTGCAAGAGGCTCTGCTGAGCCAAACCCATCTTCCTGTCATAAACCACATCATGCATTGGTGCCGTTGGGCTGCACTGAGAAGTACAGAGGAGAGGGTGAAACCAACTGTTTGCCTAAGTTTAAACCCTCCAGCTCAGACCTCTGCTGTACATGTACAGAAGTAGATGTAGCCTATACGTGCAACAGCAAAAGGGAGAATCTAAAATTATCTAAACACACTGTGTGTAACTTGTCAGTGGCCTAGCTGACATATTCTACTGCATGGTTTAATAAAAGCCTATATATGTTCTCATCAGCAATACTCTGTGTGTATACTGTGTACATTTCTTGTCCACAGAATTCCTCCCTGTTTTGCATTTTAACATATGGTCATTGTATATATTATATGCATTTTGACATGTCAAACGTATGCTTACTTAGTTTCAGATTAAATTCATGCATCACATTATAAATATGAGGCTGAGTGTGTACAGAGTGTATAGTGTGTATAGTGTCTACAAACACACTATATATACTATATGGACACATATATATTCAAACCCTGTATTCTGTGTGTGTGTGTGTGTGTGTGTGTGTGTGTGTGTGTGTGTGTGTGTGTGTGTGTGCGTCAGTCTCTCTGTCTACCTCATCTCCAGGTTTGAAGTAGGCCACATCCAAGCCACACTCCATGATGACCCCTGAGAGATCCCGTCCCAGGATTAAGGGGAACTCAGTACCTGCCTGATTTATGTTCAGGGGGTCACGCTTCATCGCCATGGTAGCAGCACCATAACCTCCTGAAAAGATTGGCAAATCACACAGAAAAACAGGTAAAATGTCCACTTGACAGTCCTGAGAATGTTTTTAGGAAAAAGTAAAAATTCTCTGACCCCAAATATTAAATATTTTCTGGATCCTTTAATCATTTAGTAAACTGTTGTGCTGTGGACAAAAATAGGTTTGAAAATCTCCAAAATAGCTTTGTTAATCCACAGTGATAGTCTTTGTAAGTATGGCTCACCATAAGTTTGCACAGAGGTTAGTGGCTTCTTTTACAGAGCCAGCCTGAAAGATACAGCACACTTTATCCCCTTCAGTATTTGGTGGAGAATCAAACCTTACTCAAGGCACCTGGAAAGCTATTGCTATAGTGTACCATTGCTATAGTGCGTGTGTGAGAGAGAGAGAGAGAGAGAGAGAGAGAGAGAGAGAGAGAGAGAGAGAGAGAGAGAGAGAGAGAGAGAGCTGGCTGCCTATGTTTTGTGGTTGAGGTATTCGTGCCTTCGTGATGTGGGACTAGGGTACTCTTATGCAATAATTTGCTTGTTCATTCTAACAACGACCAGAGAACAGACTGATCTCTGTTCTCACATCATGCAATTGGGGCAAAATGTACAAATAGTTTGAGAACTTGTCAATTTTATTGATGCAGTTTCTTGACACAAGAAGTTGAGCCACATCCTTTAACTCACCCCTCATGCTGACATCTATAGGATTAAGAGATGTGGAGTGAACTTTGACGATAACTTCATTAGGATAATTGATGACTGGGAACGGTGCATTTTTGGTGAATCTCAGCACATCATTGTTACCGTACTCGTCAATGACCCACGCAGGCATAATGTTCATGCGACCGCGCGAGGTGCTGAAATTTTTAAGATTTGTCCTCCACGGTAAAGGTACTTTCATACCACATACTCTAACTACAGGTAGCCAGCAGTTACACATTATCTTAGTAAAGGAAAACATATTCTAAAACTAAAGTGTAAGCGTAAAGATAAGACTAAAGTGTTACTTTATGTTACATTTATTCACCAAGACTACTTTATAGATACCAATTAATTAGCCACACGCTAGCATAGCCTACAGGACTGCAACCAGTGATGATCACAATGACATTATAGGCGATTGTAAAGTCCTCCAGAATCTCTTCGAGAGTTCTCACTCAGCATTATCTCTTAATAATAACAATGCAAGAATTAATATTGTTTCACACTTCATCGCAACATATAGCAAGAGTAAGGAATTTCCTACTGCCAACACCGTCCCCACTTCCTATGCACATCAGTTCAGTTGACAGTCGGCATCTGTGACCTTAGGACGTTGACCAATCACAGCACATTTTGCTACTTTCTTGGCCAACCAAAGCAGGCGATCTTATGATGTCCTAAAAACATCCAAGATGTCAGCGCACCGGGACCACACTTTCTGAAGGTTGGAAAATTAAATAACGTGGAAATCTTTGCGGAACTACAAATAAAATGAACGTGCTTAGCTTATCCATAAGAGAGGTAGGTATGCAGTTACTCCACAAAATCATACCTAAAGTAATTTGTCAGTGACGTAACGTTAGCTGAATTGGATTTGGTGAAATAAAAATGCTTGTGAGTTTTTCCGAGTCAGGTTATAAAGTTCAGTCATTCAGTGATTTTCGCCTCGCGGATATTGGTATGGCCCAAAGTGATGCTACTTCAGTATCCTATTTTCACGCTGGGTGTAGTATGTTACCTGGTAGTCTTGTCAAACCAAGCTCAAGTTACGACCATAAGATATGGGATATGAAATAAACAAGGTTAAGCCTAAGAGACATGCTTTGTCAATTGCACAGCTGACTGGAGCTATGGTTACAGCACTGACATGATGATGATGATGATGTTGCATCCTGCTAGATCTCCCGTGCACTGAGGGAAGGCCAGCTCTCCCCCACAGAGCTTTGCCGAAAATGTCTGAATCGCATCAAGAGAACTCGCCATCTCAATGCCTATATCACAGTGTCTGAAGAAACCGCCATGAGACAAGCCCAGGAGGCAGAGGCACGATTCCAGAGGGGTAATGTTTGTTGAACCTTTCTGTGTACCCTTTGTGAATTGTGATGTGTATGTCAGTGCTTTATGTGGCCATTTTCCATCTCTGTTAGGTACACCTAGAGGTCCACTGGATGGTATACCATTTGCTGTGAAGGACAACTTTTGCACCAAGGGCATCCTCACTACATGTGCCTCAAAAATGTTAGAAGGTCTGTTGGAAAAGATCACTGCAGTATAGAGAGGTGTCAAAAAGTAGAGTGAGTAAATCATACAAACTTGGTATGAATGAAAACATCTCTGGTGTTCTCTTTTAGGCTATGTTCCTCCATTCAGTGCCACAGTAGTGGAGAAACTGCTGGATCAGGGAGCTGTTCTCCTGGGAAAGACGAACCTGGATGAGTTTGCCATGGGGTAGCCTAGCTAAATGCATATACGTACACACTATGCTGTCAGGCGATCAGCACACATTCTCATCTGTGCACTTATTATCAATGTCTGTGTTTTCTGGCATCTGAGGGCCCTAAAACGTCTGTGTGTGTGTGTGTGTGTGTGTGTGTGTGTGTGTGTGTATGTGTGTGTCTGTGTGTGTGTACACGCATGTGCGTATGCCCTAGGGCAGGAAGCACGGATGGGGCATTTGGGCCAGTGCGTAACCCCTGGAGTGATGCTGACTCTTACAGGGAGCACTATGGGACGAAGGCCGAGTCTGATTGGGTCATCACAGGAGGAAGCTCAGGAGGAAGTGCGGCTGCTGTGGCATCCCTTAGCAGCTACTTGTGAGTGTGTATGTGTGGGAGAGAGAGGAAGAAAGAGAAAGAGAACTTGTTTGTATGAATCACTGTGTTTTGTGGTTGTTTCTTTGCATGTTGAACTCTCTACATGTTCACACGGATGTGTTTGTGTGTGTGTGTGTGTGTGTGTGTGTAGGTGACCCGTATTTCAAAGCTGAAAGAAAACACTCCTTATTACTATTTTGCATATCTGTGTATCTCATTTCTTTGATCAGTCCTAAGTATTTCAGTATGTATTATCTAATTGTTGTTGTGTGTGTGTGTGTGTGTGTGTGTGTGTGTGTGTGTGTGTGTGTGTGTGTGTGTGTGTGTGTGTGTGTGTGTGTATGTGTGTGTGTGCTGCCAGTTCTCTTGGCTCAGACACAGGTGGCTCTACGCGCAACCCTGGTGCCCTTTGTGGGCTTGTGGCTTTGAAGCCCACCTACGGCCTGCTGTCCCGCCACGGCCTCATCCCTCTGGTCAACTCCATGGATGTTCCTGGAATCATGACCCGGAGTGCCCACGACGCAGCCACTGTCTTGGGTATGTCTTGGCTTCCTCTACCCCTCTGGTTGAACTAGGTTTCTATAATGCTGTCTCTGTTGTGACAGTGTAGATAGATGTTGTATGTTGTGTGTTGTGTATGTTGGGTTAGTTTATGTATGCCTTGCGGATCAGTTCATATCCATTGTCCAACATATGGCTAATGGGCATTTCTGTTGAATGTGTATTATTGTGGCATGTAGGTGTCCTCCAAGGGCAGGATATGCTGGATGCAACCACAATCCCCAGCCCCTCTGGACAAACCGATTTGTCAGAAGACTTTGACATCAGACAAATCAGAGTAGGAATCCCACAAGTAAGCCTCTGCAGTTTACAGAATACCAATCCGATATCTTTTTCAGGAATAGGAAGGGTTTATTTTGTATATTAGAGAAATAATAATTATTTCGACATTTTCAATTAAACTTCTATGACAAAAAAAACATTGATGAATTTCTAATACACCAGTATAAGGGCTGGCATTTGGTGTCATATTCAGGAGTACCACGCGCCTGGGCTGTCCCGTGAGATCCTAAGGCAGTGGTCCCGCATCACAGACCTCTTTGAGGAGGCTGGTGTGGAGGTGCAGGAGGTCTCGCTCCCACACACCCAGTTCTCCATCGTCTGCTACCACGTGCTCTGCTGTTGCGAGGTGGCATCCAACATGGCGCGCTTCGACGGCATGGAGTATGGTAAGGATGGATTTGTGTGTGTTTTGTATGTGTGGGTTATGAGGTATGTGTCTGCAAGTCCTTCACTCTTCACAGTCTGTGTTCACCCCAACAGGACACCGTAGTCCAGAGAGCTTCTCTACAGAGACCATGTATGCTGCCACACGCCACGAAGGCTTCAACGATGTGGTCCGCCGCAGGATCCTTGCTGGGAACTACTTCCTGCTGAAACAGTACTTGATATTTCCTTATTATTCCTTATTATTTCCTTATTCCTTATCCTCATTCCTTATCCGTCTTGTGTACCCCCTGAGCCTTTTTGCCATACCATGAGTACCCCTTCACTCATACGTGTTGATGATTCTCCAAAAGTAGAACGTAACACAACTGATTATTATTGGTGCAGAGTGCCACAGTTTATTGTCTCCCCAGGGAAACTAGCTGTAGCGCACACATACCATTTTATTGACAGGCTTAATATGAAATTCATCATCTTGGAAATAAATTGTTATTAAAAATTTCTATATATCCTCTGCTGTGTGCTGGTGTACCCCTGGTTGGGAATCACTAAATTAAGGGATAAACCAGGGAGCGTTTGTTATATTACTACTGAAAAACATGATCGTTGTTGCAGTGCACTGGCAGCCTTCATAACATGAGTATTAATTTCTCATAGCTCAGTCATTTGCTGTGAAATCCTTTAATGTGATTGGCTGTCATATTCTACACAGGAACTATGAGCAGTACTTTGTGAAGGCTCAGAAGGTGCGGCGGTTGATTGCCGAGGACTTCAACAAGGTGTTCAGCTCCGGCGTGGACGTGCTGCTCACACCTACCACGCTTAACGACGCCGCCGCTTACCAGGACTTCATCTGTGAGGACAACCGCACACGCAGTGCTCAGGAGGATGTTTTTACACAGCCTGCTAACATGGCCGGTAAATACACACCCACACCCACACACACAGTGTTGCATCATGTTATGATTGTGCAGATACGGTGTCGTTCTTCCCCTTTCTTTCCTTGAAAACGTCAACTGCGTTGCGACAGTAATAAAATCAACACTATTGCTAATTACTGTGATGTTTAGAAATAGCCCCAGACATGGGAAGTAACACTGAAGTATAATATAATATAATTTAAAATAATATAATAACACCAAACTAAAATTACTTCATCACTCATCCTTGTTAAGGACAGAAAAGCCTGTTTAGCAAGGGCCACAACATTGTGGTCAATAATTAACCTCTAATGTCCAATCAGTGAATAACAGTATAATCATTACCTTACTGAATGCTGTTGATTGATAAGCTTTCACTTGCTGTGACCTCACCCAGTGGCCTCTTGACCCCCGTAACTTTCCGGCTTTGGTTCCAGGTCTCCCAGCAGTCAACGTGCCAACGGCACTGTCGTCTCGAGGTCTCCCCATAGGCCTGCAGCTGATTGGTCGGCCGCTTGATGACTGGAAGCTTTTGGCTGTGGCCCACTGGATGGAGCAGCGAGTGGGTTTCCCTCAGATTCGTTTCCATGGCGACGCCGGGGAGGAGGTGGAGAGAGAGGCCCCGCGGGCAGACAGAGGGGGCACGGCTGGCCCGTGAACAGGCAATGGGATGGGGGTTGAGGAGGAGGACTGGTGCGTTGTGGGTGTGTGGGCGAAGGCCCAGAGGGCACACTGTGAGTGTCTGAGTGTGTGTCTGTGTGTGTGTGTGTGCAGAGACCTGAAATAACCTGAGGCTCACAAGTACACTCCCACACACGCCATATCACACACAGATGCAGTGTGAAGGTTACCGGTGACCTGTGCCAGAGACGGGTGGACGCTTACACTATCACAGACACACAAATACACACACACACACACACATTTCATTCACATCTATTAAATGTTTATACCCTCTGTAGTTTGTTTTTTTCCCACACTTCTGGGAACCCAAGGCCTTCAATGTGTGTGTGTGTGTGTGTGTGAGTGTGTGTGTGTGTAGTGAAGAGGTCTGTCTAAGATGAAGACAGTGTTTAAAGATAGATGTTCTCTCAGCTCATGAGTCAGTCACCATTGCTGGTCCGAAAGTGACATCAGCACAGACGAACAGTTGGTTTGTGTCAGTCCTCTTATGAAACGGGTGTGAACCCAGCATCTTCACACATGGGCGCTGAACATAACCCTAGTCCACCGTCACCATGGCAATGGTGTGTGGGGGTTAGGGGGGGGGGGTGTTTGCAATTCATTTCCGGTCTAATTTTTAAACTCATGGAGTGATGTCATCGTTGGTGAGAAAAGGGAAGGAGGAAGAAAGCAAAGATAACATCTTTATTTGAGTCTTGTCTGTTCCTGAGTCAATCTGTGCACAACCTTTAATGGTTACATGGAGTAACTACCCACGGAAAGGTACAGTCTGTCATGGCCAGGTTGAAAGAAAGAGTCATCAGTGGTTTATAAAGTATGACGTCACTCCTGGAAGATGTCTTCTGGATGTATCTCCAGACCTATTGCCAATGGGAGAAAACTCATTCTAGCTTATGGCTTGTCAATGCTATGGACAACACTGATTAGACTAACTGTCCATGTGACACTTGGGAAAACTCTTTTGATGCACTAATTATGTCTTCTTTATGTCCACTAATTATGGCTTCTTGGTACTGTTATGGAGCAAATTATAGTTTACGTGCAGTCAGCTGGAAAAGCCAATATACATTAAGTAACAATTCATCTTAAAGTAGTTATAATAAGATTTATAATGCAAATCTGAATTATGTAAATCATTTAATAATATTAATAGAATTTAATTTTAGCCTATATTTAAAATCATTTGCTAAAATTTGTCAAGACAGCCTTTAGTGTCACAGATATGAAACATGCTTTAAATGGAATTGTCCAGCTATTCAACCTGTTATTGACTGCCCTGTTGTCTGTAACTCACAGTGTAGAGTCCTCAGTTAGGGGTCATTGTTTCGGACAGTGCGATATGTGTGGGTGACCTAATCTTAAAATACATCATCAATAATGTCCCTGCCGAGAGCTTATTGCATAAAGTGCTTCCTGATGTCAAAGAGTGGAACCTGTTTTCCATCTATTGATGGGAAACCACACAGGCCGGCACATTGAGAGGCAAGACATGATGGTTGTGATAAATGATTGCAATGTGCGCACTCCCACGCATGAGCCTTAAAGTCATCTGCATTGGAGAGACAGAGATCATAACAGCTTATATCACAACTCAGTCTGCAGGAGAATTTTGGGGATGTTCTTTGAAAAACAACAACAACAATTCTGAATGGAATGAATCTGTACAATAAACCTTATAATGTACAGCAATACAAAATTAATAAAAACATGTAATGTATGTGAGTGTAAATAAAATATAGGGTACCCAATTGAAAACGGGTCAGGTGTCAACTGTGAGTCTGGAGTCTGGATGAGTCACGCCAGGTGTGGCATATAACATAGTCTGAGTTCTGAGGAACCTGAGTGGCCTCACTTCCAAATCAACCAACAGGAGCATTTTGGGGATATTACTGCTAGTCAAAGCATCACCATCACTGGCCATTTATTAGACACATCCACCCACTGATCCTCAATGAGGTTGCTAGGGTAACCATACTGGGTAGCTGGGTTTGGGGGAGATCATTAGAAGTTCAGTGTGGTTACAAAACAAGACTAGTAGGAAATTATGACTGAATGATTAGAGTATAAAGTCATGTCATAGTATATTTATGATAACTTTTCTTGTTAATACAGTAGGCCTATATGATATTTGAATATATCATTTTGGTTGATGCAAGGTGCAACAGTAATCTGAAACATTTCAACAAGTTGTTTGGTACATTAGTACATTATTTTCCATGTGATGTATCATAGACTTTAATAATCATTCAATATCAGCATGACATTTTTTTCATGTAATCATAACTAGACAGGCATACCATCATGAACTTATTGTTTAGGTGTTATCCACACTGATCATACAGACTGGCATGGGTTACTGTCTAGACACATGCCACTTGAAATAATTTTTCCTGTCGACATCAAACACTCTTACTCAGCTACTTTGGCTATTTCCAGGACCTAATACCACTCCATGCCTCTCAGAGTAATACCAAAGTGACAATTCAAGTTGGGTTGAATCCAGAAGGATTTCACATCCTTCCATGCTCCTCGCACTCTGGTGGCATTTGGCCTTTTTTTACTTCACTGTGTGTGTGTGTGTGCGTGTGTGTGTACTTCTGGCTGAAGTGTGTGTATAAGTCACAGACCCTGTGCTCATTACGTAGATGCCAGTGTGTGTGTTGACGTTGGTGTTAGGTGCTACCGTGCTAATGAAATCACAGCTGCTCAAGGACTTCTTCACCCTACTCATTCTGTATCTCACACACACACACACACACACACATCGTCTCTGAGCCGTGTCCAAGGAAAACCCACAGACTTGAAGAGGAGTTGTTTCCCACAACATGATTTGTAACAGTTCAGCTTAAATGGGAACTTGTTTGGCATGGCAACAACCCATGTTAATGTGTCTATGGCCACCATCAGGGGCAGTCCTAGCTTGTTTGGTGCCCTGGGCGAACACCATCTCTACTCTCAAGCAAATATGACTTTCACATTGTTTTTGTCTGTGCTTTACACACGGCACCTCAAAAATGTCACTGTCATCCAGAAACCTGCATTCACCTGTCTTATAATGACTTCTCTAACACACTGCACTGCTGTATGTGGTCCCCTTCTTCCTCTACACCACTGCTTAACAGGTGTCTGTACAGACAGAAAGAGAAAATAAATGAAAATGAATCTGCATTTTTCTTGCAGTGGTTATATTACATTTGACAAGTCTGGGGTCACAGGATGGGGTCACAGGATTACATCATTCATTATTTATACTCATATAAAAGGGGTTGTGGTAATGCAATGGAAATGGAAATGGAAAACCCCTTTTAATGCCAATTAATTAAGAGAGATGGGGAAATTTCTAGAAGGTTTCATATGCACAAACAGAAGTCTATGGTGCCCCTAAGGATATGTGGGCAAAAAAATTAAATGTAACTAACCAGCTTTGATACCAAGTAATAAGACAATGCTATTTTTAACAGCAAGAGAAATCATAATGGTTATTGAGTATTTGCTGAGAATTTGCCCAGCACTGATTAGATGGGGAAATTTCTAGTATGTTTCATATGCACAAATAGAAATGGTGTCCCTAAGGAGATGTGGGCAAAAAAAGCTTGTGGTGCGTATCAGAATGTTTCACAGGTGCACATAAAACAATGGTGCGTAAACAAAACTTTTCTGGAGTATACACTAGAGACACAAACAAATTACCCATCTGTAAGTTTACTCAATAAGGTTGACAAAAACATTAAATGCCTCCTCCTTTTCAAAATTTGACATGGACACAGTGGCCAAATGGCTCGCTAGAGGTTGTCAACAGGTTTTGTGTGTGTGTGTGTGTGTGTGTGTGTGTGTGTGTGTGTGTGTGTGTGTGTGTGTGTGTGTGTGTGTGTGTTGGGGAGTGGGGGGGTGTAATGTATGTGTATGTGGGGCAGTGTGCTGTCTGTGCTGTACTGGTGATGGCAGTGGTGGTGGGCAATGTGCTTTGTATATGTGTGTGTGGGATGGGGGGTGGGGGGGGGGGACTTCCAGGTGATAGCAGAGGTCTATGGTCTGCTTTGGGTTGGTCTGAGATTTGCTTTGGGTTGATGGGTGGTGGAGAGGAATGTTATGTGTGATCAAAGTCAAAGTCACTCCACTTGTACCAGACACACAGAGGAATCGAAAGTAATTTTTTTGCTATTACACGTTGAAGAAAAAATGCACAACAGATAGGACATTTCCTACCACTTGGAAAAGGTGCAGGACATTTTTCAGTGCCACCTCTTCAACCTGACCCAAGTGGGCCTGTTTGTTGTTGCTAATCAGGCCCATGACTAGGCGGTAGTCATTTAGACATAAATGGAACAATAATGAACAGCTTGAAGCAAGGAGGAACTGTCTCTTGAGTCAATGATATGTTAAAGACGTATGTGAACACAGGGGCTAACCGAGCAGCACAGGATTTCAAAAATCTCATGTGGCCCATGATAAGAATGAGTTTGACACCCCTGCTATAAACTGTTCTCTTGTATAGGCATCTCCATCCTTTTCACATCACGAGTGGCAAGAGTCATGTGCCCCTTTTGTGTGTGAACACTTGGGTAGGCGGCTGAGTGCTCGACACCGGATTCCGTCGCTGGTGTGGTTGCCGCAGTAACATATGACACTGTTAGGTCATGGAATGGAACAAGTGGGCCCTTCACAAGTTCATCCGGCGTGATGCCGTCATTTGACCAGCCTGCCTGTTCCCACTCTCTGAACAGACAGACCCTTATCAATACACACACTCACACACAAATATACACACATGGACTAACCTACTGGCTGACAGGCCACAAACACATGAGCACACACAGTTCTCACTCTCTTGGTCAATGTGCACACTGTGCACATGCTCTCGCATGCACAAACATACTGCCACATACACACACACACACACACACACACACACACACACACACAATATATACACACACTATGCTCAATGTTCACAGTAGTCAGACACCTACAATCACACTTCTTCAGATTTACACACATAATTTCACTATGCACACATGCACTGCAAGATAGATATGTGAATGCAAACTTAAATATGAAACTGTGAAAACAGACACAGTGTAAAAATAGACACACAAACACCATCACTGATGTCCACTTAAACATTAACCTAGACATAGGCATGGAACCTACTGAATATTTTGGTGCCCCACCAGTACGACAAAGCACTGTTCATAATCTCTCGACACATTCCTGATGGTATCTCAGATTGCAGATCAGCTCGCATGAGAAAATTGCCAGTGGACACACACATGCCCACCCACACAAAGGGCCATTCAGTTTCTAAACTATGCTGATATTGAAACACACTCAAATTTCTCAAAAAAAAAAAAAAAAAAAGCAATATTTGCATAGCTATTGACTGCCTGATGAATAATGTCTGAAAACAGTGTAAATGGGTGGGTGTGTTGAGACAGTGCGATGTGTGTGTGTGTCAGGACTCTGTGTGAGTGTAAGTGTGTGGTGGTTGTGTCAGGACTCTATATGTGTCTGTGTGTGTGTGTGTGTGTGTGTGTGTGTGTGTGTGTGTGTGTATGTGTGTGTGTGGTGGCTGTGTCTGGACTCTGTGTGTGTGTATTTGTGTGGTGGTTGTGTCAGGAGCCAGGATGTGTTGTGTGTGTGTGTGTGTGTGTGTGTGTGTGTGTGTGTGTGCAGGTCTACATAAACAGACATGACGCTATAGTGGTGTGCAGTTTTGAATCTGCTTTGTGATGCAAAATGTCTAAGCTGAACCTCATGGCCACCCAGTTCCTGTTTATCCAACAGAGAAAGGGCAAGGGGATCTATGACAGGAAACCAGAAGTATCTGAGCATTATGTGTGTGTGTGTGTGTGTATGTGTGTGTGTGTGTGTGTGTCTGTGTGTACATGTGTACGCCTGTGCGTGCACGTACGTGTGTCCAAATCAGATGACACAGACTGAGACCCAGAGATTAATGACAGAGACATGTGTTGTCAAGGTGACCTTCTTTGTCGTCAAGGCGATGTGAGGGGAGAAGTGGACCTGATTGCACCTAAGAGATGTGACAGAGGATAGAGAGAGAGAGAGAGAGAGAGAGAGAGGAGGAGGAGAGATAAGCAGAGCTCTGACTCTTGCAAACATGATCTGCAGTAAATGGAGAGACATGTGTTTTTTTGTTTTTCAGTCTTTTCATGAAGATGAAGCATTCTTTCACCGAACACGTACTGGTGAGCAAATGCAAATATTGAAATAAAGCAAGGAAGCAAGGACAGCAAGAACACAGAATCACACACACAAAATCACACCTCTTCAATTGGACTTAGGGTTTATTCAGATAAGCCCGAAAAGAACAACAAACAGTTCAGGAGTGAAAAGGTGAAACATGTCCTGAAAGAAAAAAATGGAAAAAAAGGTCCAAAGTCTCAATTCCCAAACATACGGACAACATGCATTCACATATACACACACACACGCACGCACACACACACACACACACACTCACTCACACACAATTCAGACTCATTTCCTTGTGACTGCACAAATCTCTCACCAATTTCTGAACATTCCATCTGGTGCTCTGACAAAAATGAATACCTTCCACAGGGTCACCAAAACAAATTTTTAAACATCGCAAATGACTTCCTTCCTACCGGAGGTGAAGTAACGTACACATTGACACAACAGGTGGCGGCGGAGGTAGAGAGATAGAGAGGTAAAGCGTTTCACAAGAGCTCTTATGAAAAGTTAGCTTGTGCAAGTTCACTGTATATCATCACTGAAATCTAAGCCACTTATGAAAGGAGAGAGAGAAGGAGAGAGAGAGAGAGAGAGAGAGAGAGGGAGAGAGGGAGAGAGAGGGGAAGAGAATAGAACCTAATCAATTTGAAAGCAGAAACAGTGTCTCACTATTGCAATGACTTTCTGAAGCATTGAGATCAAGCTGTATTTAGAAGTGAATGTCTGAGAGGAACAGTGAACTTTGCTTGAAAAAGATGAACTCAACACAATAATACATCATTTCCTTTCATTAAAAACTCACTCCTGTTCCAGTTCTTTTTTAAGCAAGACTGAACCTAGATCTACTGACATAATGCTGCCATTTAATCTATCCCAAACACTATAACACACACTCACAAGTACACCCAAAGAGGGTAAAGTTGTCTTTGGGGTCTATATTATTTTTTCTCTTTCACTCTCCCTCTCCTCTTTGTCAGTCCAAACTGAGGTTCAGCCATGCAAAAGGGTGGGAAGAGAGATGTGGATCCACAACCGCCCGCAAAATGTCACAGGGAAATGACACACACGTAAGACGGGCTATCTGCGGCCCTCAGTATGTTGTGTGTGTGTGGTGTGTGTGTGTGTGTGTGTGTGTGTGTTTGTGTTGTGAGTGTAAAATAAAAAGAGGGATTGTGTAAGCCCAATGAATTAATATAACATGATATTTAAGTTCGGTTGGCATCAGAAAATTGGGTGTTGTCAAATACAAAAACAGACGCGCAAGCTCAAAATACACACACACACACACACACACACACACACACACACACACACACACAGAGAGAGAGAGAGAGAGAGAGAGAGAGAGACCGTGGAACTAGTACTCAGCTCGCTCCCAGTTTTCTTGAACTGTCTGCACCTCGGCAACCCACACACGCCACAGAGATGGAGACAAAACCATCAGGGCTAGCAGGTCACCATGGTGATTTCCTGCTGGCTTGCTCAATTGCCGCTCATGACTGCATGCTGAATAATAATGCTGATTATCCACCACCACAGCAGGGGAAGCACACAGCAGCACCCAGCCCAATGAGGGTAGCTCCCCTTGGGGAGAGGAAACTTACTCATGCCCATCTCTAACCACCATTCCTATTAATAAGAGAGATGGGTGCAGGGCAGGGAGCATCAGTGGCCTAATTGTACTTATTTGGCTCAAGTGGAATGACTCATCAGATGCAGCATTTCAAGATTTCTATGTAAAACACACAGAGATAAGCACAAACGCTAACAACACCAGCCACTTCCCCAGAATTTGAGATGAGGATGGACATGAAAACACACTGCTAATGTCTTTACTAGGCTAAAGAGTTGTCAATTGTGTGTCAGTTCAGTAGCCTATGTGTGCTTCAGACTCTTCTTAAGGTGTTTGCTCTCTGCCCCAACACATACGCCAACAGACCTCAACATTTTGAAGTTACCAGTTGTTGCTTGCAGCCTTAAGAACAGAGGTTCTCACAGTGAGTGGCAGGAAACCCTGGGGTGCCGTGATGTTCAGCCAGGGATGCAGCAACCTTGTTTCAATATTTTGAATTTGTCATTGTCATCTATAAAACTATTTCATATCAATTTCATAGCCATTTACAATTGTTTTCTGAAAGCTTAAACACTAACAGTGATTCTGAACTATTAACACTTGTAGGAAATCTATTCTGCCAAGCTAAAAGCTCAATTAACGCTTTACATCCAGTTTGAAATTTTGTAACACAAAAATGATATGCCCTGCACACAGGGTAAGAAAATGTGTTTTTCATTCTTACAGTCACTGTGCAGCTGGTGTTTTGTTTGCTTATTACTGTACTATTATGGGTTATACAAAAACACCATTTTGAAAAGAATTCACACAGTTTTGAAAACAGTTTAGCAAAAAGTGTTTTGCAAAGAGTGCAAACAGTGCTTTGCAAGTATGATGTTTTCATTAATGATGCTTTGCTATTTGGGTGGAAGGTTGTGTGATCTGTGTGTAGAGTTTTGCAAAAAAAATAAAATAAAGCCAAAAGTTGCAAAAATTGTGTCTTAGCAATCAGAAAAAACTATTGATGTTGAAAGTTCAAACCATGACATCTGCTATAGGCCTATTCTTTTCTGATAATTTCTCATCACTACCACCTCTACGCACCAAGCGTTTTTGTTTGTATTATCATTACTCACAAACAGTAGGCTATGTTTGTTGGGTAACACTTAGCTTGAGATTTTCAACATTAACCTTATATGATATGACATGTATCATGAACACCTAATGACACATCAAAATGTTTATGACTGTTGTCTGTCTGACCCCCAAACAGTGCCAACCTTACATTACAAAAACCGCATGTCACTTGCTGACAACAAGCATAAACATTTTGATGTGTTGTTACATGTTAATGATATATGACATGTCATGTTTATGTCATTCTTATGTCCAAAAGCTCAAGTGTAACTATTCGTTGAAGGCCAATGTGATGCTAAATGGTAAAATGTTATTCTAAAAGGTAACACAAATAGAGTATGGTGGTAGTGCAGTGATGATAAGAAAGGAAAAACTGAACTTAGGGGTGCCGTGGATGAAAAAAAAATGTCGATAGGGTTGCCTTGAGCTCAAAAAGTTTAAGAACAACTGCTTTAGAAAATTCAGTATATTAACTTGTAGCTCCACACTGCCTAGATTGAAATTGGAAAGAATATGGATTTTGGGACATCACACTTGACCAGCAAAGAGTGATGGTGCGCACTGATTTAACTGGGTGTTTGTTAGTGTTTGTTGGGACACTGTACAAGCACCTTTACACCCAACAAATTCCTTGCAGTCAACAAACCGAGTTTAATCTTCATTTGGACAAAATGGACCTATGACAACAGGCTATTAAAAAGGCAACAATTGTGCCTCAAACAAAACTGATGAATCACAGCAGACTTGTGGTCTGAGCAACAGACTCTTTTGAGACATAACAGGCATAACAGACCTGTCTTAGACACAGGCTCATTATATTCGGCTCTTGTCAGACACTGAGAAAAGCAGAGTAGAGTAGCTTGCTCTAACAGGCTGTCTAGGAGGCTGGTGGTAACAAGCTGTCTAGGAATTAATCATGTTGAGCTTGTAGCTTTAAATGCAATGCCTTGTGCCATGCTAAAACGATATATTTTCTCATTCAGGCTTTTTACTATGACAAGATTCACAACACTATTGACACCCAGAAATATGTTTTCTACCTTCAAATCTCTACAAAACACTCCACCTCCCTCAACCAACCTCACAGCTGACACCTTTGCTGAATGTTTTACTGACAAAGTTGTAGAAATTGGTAGCCTGTTCTCCGACCCACCTACACAGACCCCTTCCCCAGAGGTTCTTCCTCTGAGCCTCTCTAAACCTACTGCCTCTTTTTCCCCATTCACTTCTCTCTCAGAAGACGGGGTGTCTAAGCTTCTTACAGGCAGCCATTCTTCTTCTTGTCCACTGGACGCTGTTCCAGCCACCCTTCTACAGGCCATAGCTCCTACCATTGTGACAGTAACCACACATGTGATCAATGCTTGACTAACTACGAGTACGAGAACTACCGGCCTGTCTCTCTTCTTCCTTTCTTTTCTAAAACTATTGAAAGAATAATAAAACTTCTAACTACGTGAAATGCAATGCAATACACACCCTTACTCTCTACTGTATTTCTATCTCACTCCGGCACTATCATCTCCTGCCAACTTCCTGTTAGCAAATCGCACTCTTAGTAGTGTTTTTCAAGTGTTGTAGCTTGAATGTTAATTCTGTTTTTGTAAGTTGCTTTGGATGAAAGCGTCTGCTAAATGCATAAATGTAAATGCAAATGTACAGAACCACAAACTTTGACTATGTCCTGGTTTTTACCTGGATTGTCGATTTCTTTTCTATTCTATACTATTTCTACAACTGCTGAGTAGCTGGTAACTTGGACTAAAGCATTGCATCTAGAGAACAGCTTGAAGAAAACAGGTGAACATGTTTGTCCTCCTTCTCCCTTCTCTCTGTCTTTTCCCCATTACCATAGCAACCAAGGTAGACCCTGTAATCAGAAACCCTGTGTGTAGGGTTGATAGTCAGAGAGGGTGGGGAGTTCTGGGAGGATAACAGAATTGTGTGTGTGTGCGTGTGTGTGTGTGTGTGTGCAGACATCCACCAATCTTTACCGCAGGTCACCAATAACCTTCACACTGCATCTGTGTGTGATATCTCAGCCTCAGAATATTGTAGTGTGTATGTGTGTGGTGTGTGTGTGTGTGTGTGTGTGTGTGGTGTGTGTGTTTAAATAACAATAAAGATTGTTTGTCACAGGCAGAACAACAGGTATGCACTTTAACCATCAAACCACCTCAGGTATGTGAACCCCACAATCCATCCCCTCCCTTTCTGCTTCACTGATCAAGTGATCTCAAGAGGTCTGGGAATGTGTATCCTTCTTTGTGTGTGTGTGTGTGTAAGTCTGTGTTTGTAGAGAGAGAGGGAGGGAGTTAGAGAGAGAGAGAAAGAGAGAGAGAGCAAGGTATGCAGAGATCCTCTAATCACAGTGGGACAACAAATAGGTGGCATTGTGTTGTAGTCAAAAGCAGAGCCCTGTCTGCGAAAGACACAGAAATGAGGCTTTTGAAAACAACAGGAAATTAATGAACATACCCTTCACACATCAGACTGCTTCAAGATTATAATCTGAAATGGTCATTCACCTGCCCATATAAATCCATAAGAACAACATACACGCATGAACACACAGCACTGACTTCCAACCACTTCTGAGAAGGATGCTATACAAACTGGTGTTAGCAGAATCCACTATGACAGCCTTGACAATGACATACTCACTACCGGAGCCCTGCTAAATTGCTCTTGTGTTTGCGTTTTTTTGCACATAGTAAACAATATCATGGATGACACCTGTTGTTATTACCCTGTGTGGTGAGCAGGTGCTTTCTGCTTCTGAGGTGGGATGATAATGGTAAATTGCCAGGGCGCTTTAGTAACTGAATAATGCATAATTGAAGAGCCAGGTTTCGACATTCGCTTTGACGTCATACCCGCAGCACTGCACATTGTCAAGCCAACCACAATTGCTTTACCCATAAAACCTGAAGCAATACATAATAACCAGAAGTGTGGTTGCTGATAGGTCTTGCAGGATTAAAGGGCAGTCACACTTGTGACACTTTCATACATTAAGTGCATCATGAGGCTTAACATCTCCAACATTTAGAGAAGTTATTCGGCATGCAGAATTTCTCCTTATCATATCTATCGGCAATGACCTTTTGCCCTTTCTTGACAATAATATGGTCCACCTCCAGCCATCCTGAGGAAGCTAATTGTCTTTCATTTCAAAGGAAATTCTGTGAATTCTGTGTGTATGACACACACCACACACATACACAGAGACAGAAAGATACACACACACATTTGCTACTTGTCTCCCTCATCTTAGCCAAAAACTGCTGTTTGAGTTTCGGTGCGTTCGTGGTGCATGCGCGCGTGTGTGTATGTGTGACAGAGAGAGAGAGAGAGAGAGAGAGTCTTTGAGGTGACCTGAATGAAGTGGTAGAGTTACAGGAATGTTCAGGACCTGCTCAAGAGATCCTGAGAGAGGACGTTGAGGGAGTGGGGCTGCAGCTGGAGTCTGAAGGGGGGGAAGGGAGGATGAAACTCACACTGGAGGAGGTAGACAAGAAAAGAGGGTCTGAGAGGTACAGAGGAGAGAATGACATGGGGAGGAGAATGGCTCTTCAGGTGAACAACCTGTAGAGAGGCAGAAACAATGGGAGCTATTTATCTTGAGTTGGAGCAGTTCCCACAAAATGTGTGTGTGTGTGTGTGTGTGTGTGAATGAGGAAGAGACAGAGAAGTGTGTCTGGTGTGTGTGTGTGTGTGTGTGTGTGTGTGTGTGTGTGTGTGTGTGTGTGTGTGTGTCTGGTGCTGCATATTTTCACAGAGCTCGAGGACATAAAAAAAAAGATTTTATTTAAGCCTCCTCACAACTGTGTAAGTTAGAAAGCAGAACTCAGTTTGTGTGGTGAAGTTTTGCAATGAAATGTGATGAATTTGTGATATTGTGCTATAATTACTATTAATCTTAACCCCATTGTTTTATATTGCTTCTGTATAAAAGGGGGCAAGCAAGAATGCCAAATCTAATTGATGTAATATACTTATAACTGATCACGAGCATGCGTACACATTTCCTTCTGTGCCCCTCTACTGTATGTGAACCTGCCAATGGAGAGCCCTATTCAAAAACATGCAGAGTAAGTCAGCTACCAGCTGGTGTTTCCTGCAGGTTCTTCCTTTCCCTGTCTGTCAGATCCCTGTATGGGGCCCTGAGATCTGCTTGTTCCACATACATGATCCAACCCCTGCCCCACACACACACACACACACACACACACACACACACACACACACACACACCCTCCTCCATTTCTGGCCCACTGAGGTATTCTTTGCATCCCGACTCATTTCTAGCTCACTCACACTTGGCACACTGCCCCAACTGAGGAAAGGCTGATGGCAACACTGGGGATTAGATATCACATGCAAACAAGGCAGATAGGGCAAAGCAAATCTGTGGAAACCAAATGAGAGCCATTCAACTGATGGAGAGTTTAGATTGTGGGCTTCCAGTGACATGACCTTGTCAAGCAGGTGCAAATATTTTGCAGAGGGTCCATCAACACTGACTGTTCTATTTTACTAAATAATCAGATCTATATTCCTGGAGCAATATCACTTTGCTTTTAAACACCATAGTGAAGTCCTACTGATCCCTATTTCTGACTTCCTCTTTGTAACATTTCTGAAATCCATGCTAAGATCATACTTCATTTCTATGAAGGCTATGGGCTTTAAGGTAAGTAGGCCTAACTGTAGTGATCTGCAGATATCAGCACATATAAATGTGACAAAGAACAGTGCCAGTTTCTGTGAAAACATTATTGGGCCTTGATGGGAATTATTCATGTGTTTAATGAACAGCCGTAAATCTGAACTATTGAGCTGCCTCCCTGTATATTTTACAATTAAACAGCACAAGTTGCTGCCTTATATCAAGCTGTTGCTAAGTACCCAAAATTGGCTAATACCCTAAGTTAATATTGGCCTGCACCGCTGTTGCCAGTCGTTGCGCAGTCTAGAACGTGTTTGGGGAGATCAGTGCAGAAGCTAAGCATCACTCTGGGCATTTACTAGGGATTGATATCCAGTCAAATTCCTCCTTCATGCCAATCCGTTAAGGGTCTATTTGCTGAACAGTGCTGTTCATCTTTGGTTAGCCCCACATCAATAGAGTCAAATAGAACACAAGTCAATCAACATGGAGGACACCGAGGTCTATTAGCCATATTGTTGAAAACAGGACTCCACCCTAAATCGCAGATGGATTTCTGACTTGAGATTTGGTTGAAAGAAGGACAAAAGAACGTCACCGGGTTTCAACAGTTTGAAGGAAAGTACCACCCCGATCAGCGATTCAAATTAAATTCTCAGTTTTTTTTTTTCAATATCTTGCAGTAAAAAAGCGAGTGTAACTTGGGAATTTTATTCGTCGTCAAAACATTACAAATCACATTACAATCACGAACACATTACAATGACATTTAGTACAGTCTATTTTTTACTTTTTTACAAAATCCTAATTAGCATTACATACATTTAAACAGGGGCTTCCATTTTAATTATAAAACAATAATAATTAGGCTAATCACAATTCATGTTCATGCACCTGTTGGGATATCCGTAGCCTACAAGACGGGCACATCGTTTAACCGTTGGCTTGGCAAATGTGGTACATTGCGCGCAAGCCATCACAAGGCGCCTCGACCAACATGAAAAGTGTGTTGACTTCCTGGGCACTTGTGAGTTTAGGCGTTTCAAAAGTGACTGTCCAATACAAAGACACAGGTACAAACAGTGGCTTAAGTGAACCGGAAAAAAGTGCCAAAGAGCGGAGTTTTGTACATCCTCGGTGCGCATCAACCTCGACCTGTGATCTGGAGTTCAAAGCCAGATGTTAATGCTTTCCATCAAGTAGCCTACAAGGTACGGGATTTCTGGACGCCAAGGATTCTGTATGAAGAACCAGTAATGTGCACCTAACGTGGTGCGTGTTGTTGCCCACTTTTCCGTCAGTACATAGCGTCACTCCCATCAGCAACACAGGAATGAAGCCACGGGAGACAGATTTCCGAGAATTTATAAAAGTATGCTCTTTGGATGTTCAGTCTTAGCCGCTGATCGTCACAGTCTCGAAGGTCTCTGTTTAATTTTCCCCATCCTTTAACAGCGGCCGTAAATAAGCGTGCCCACCACAGACACTGGAAGAAGCAGACTGAGCGCAGTCGACTGAGGCGCAATGCTTGCCCCGGTAGGAGTGGTGGCGTTAACACCGCTGCTGGAGGGGTTGTCGGTCGCGGTAGTCATGCTGGCATTCGTGACGGTAGATTGGGTATTATTAACCGTCGTGCTCATTCCTGCGGTGGCAGTCTGAGCATCCACCTGCTGATAAAACAAAACAACAAAAAAAAAACATGGTGTGAAGAGAGGAGATGACAGGATAACTACTGGATAATGTTTACGCATGACATTTCAGTCACCATCACAAAAATGGTAAATATTCTCACCAAAGTATGACAAATCTCAAATCACAAGTCAGTAAAACTTATGCTTGAAAACTGACTTTTGTTGTTTTAGCCTGACACATTATATTCTCAGTATGCAATTTAAAAGTCCTAGACCGATCAGTTACGTTACATTATCTGCAACCTTATATTAACCTAATAATATAATAACCTAATATTCAATAAATGAATGAACCAAGATAGAATTTGTCGTGTAACTGATCGGCCCCATTCAATTTGATATAAATCCTTCAGACTATAGCGATAGTAAATGTCTGGAAAAAATCTAATAGTTTTAAGCAGTTACCAGAGTTGTGATGTGCACAGCCAGAAGGACTCCAAGGTAAGTTACCATAATTTTCGTCATTTTGACCGGTTATCTGGTTTTCTCTAACCCCACTCCTTACTGGTGTTCAATCCAAAATGGTTTACAACAGAAGGGTGCAGATCATCTTTTATACAGACGTATGACGCACACCATAGGCGCTCCCAATTCGAATCACCTGCCCAATGAACGTGCCCCAAATTGAAGGATTTCACGAGTTGTGGTTTGGATCGAACTGGACTTTAAAATTTCATACAGCAGATAAACAAATTGTCGGAAGCAAAGATCACCTGCTTTTTATTTTAAAATACTCTGGGCTAATTTAATTTAACATTTACACTTGATATTGTATTCACACAAACGAACGAGCAAATAGAGCCTACTGATCACAAGAACAAGACTACTACACAAAAACTACTATAGATTTGTATTCAGAGGTTAAAATTAAATGAGAATATTCTTCTAAAAACAAAGTGCGATAATAAAAGTTATAACGAACTAATAATCAAATGTTTTTGAAATCGTGGCGCCCTCTGTCGTTCGAGCCTCTCCATTAAAGTCAAAACAAGTTTAGACGCAATTGTCCCTTACCAGTGCCCGTACCAGTCCACCCTTGCTTTTCTTCCGGTAGAAACAGCAATCTGGTGGAAAGGACATAACTCAGTCCAAGAAGAATAACTCTTGTCCTAACGTTTCGTAGCTGTTTTGTAAGAATTGTACCGTTGCATAGTGCCAAGAAGAACGAAAGGGATCCTCCATGTTGCTCCGCCGGATTTCGGCTGTGAGCCAGTGCTTAGCACGGCTGGGATCGAACACCAAGAGAAACACACTCCTTTACCCTGGTCTCTCCTCTATTGTGAGCCGCTGTCAGAATGTCAGCTCATCGGAAGATCCTGCACAGCCTGTCGTTGCACCAACTGCAGGACAGTATCGGGACACGGTGCTTCTGCCTCGGTCAAAATTCCCAATGAAATTAACCGGACAGAAGCTCCTGGAGCGCGAGCTGGAGATTCAGCGTGTGCGTACATTGCATTAGTTAGCCAAACTTCGCTAACTTGATAGCATGTTATGGAAACTGATGTAGCCTACTAGCCTACATGCAACAGTAGAGTTCCAGATAAGATGTTTTTTTAATAAAAGTGTTTGATTCTAAGCGCTATTTCCAGAATATCAATTGGACGAATGCTGACCTTTGGTTGAAGCTGTCATTTACATTTTACAGTTTTCTAAAGCCGAGTATTTACAGGTGTAAATGAAATGACCTATACAATAAATAAACCGAACCAATTAAATAAAATGAGATTGGGTTTAAGGTGTTGCAGGAACTATGAGCTGAACTGGCTGGTTTATGTGTTACAGGAGTGTGGTTTTGATCAGCTGTATACCTGGCAAAGGGAGAGGAAGGCCAAGAAGGAGTTCTGTTTGCATGATGGTCCACCTTATGCCAATGGAGACCCACATGTTGGTCATGCACTTAACAAGGTCAGGGATGCTGCTGGGTTCTGTTAAAGTAACTTACACAGAGATCTTTGCTGAGACATGGGTGTGTGGCCACACTCAAGACTTGCCCCTTAGGGTTCGGATGGTTTTATTTTTGTTGTTGTTTGTTTGTTTGTTTTTTGCCTTTTACCTCACTGATATGGATGCAGTGTTGGGATGATGCTGAATGCCAATTTCATTTCACAAGCCTGTTGGTCTTGTTATACTATGTGATCATTTCAGACTGTCAATGTGTTATGGATGTATAGATCTTGAAGGACATCCGGAACCGTTTTGAGGTGATGAGGGGTCGACAAGTGCATTACATACCTGGCTGGGACTGCCACGGCCTCCCCATTGAGCTCAAGGCCCTTGGAGA
This sequence comes from Tenualosa ilisha, assembly GCA_015244755.2. Classification (NCBI taxonomy): domain Eukaryota; kingdom Metazoa; phylum Chordata; class Actinopteri; order Clupeiformes; family Clupeidae; genus Tenualosa; species Tenualosa ilisha. The sequence continues at coordinate 5,461,178 of PYXC01000362.1, read as the reverse complement.
GCTGGGGACCAGTGGCCTTAGCCCTCTGCAGATTCGAAAAAAAGGTTAGTGTGTTTCATATAGCGTATCACTGATCCTGGATCAGCTTGGAGATATTGGGAACTGCTGCAAGATCAGAGCTCATATTAGTTGTGTAAGCCAATTAGACACAGATTGTCATTTTACTTTTGTGAAGATATTGTATGTTATTAAGATGTTAATATCTTGGTCTGTGCGTCTTAGCACGTGAGTATGCAGAGGGAGCAATAGCTCGGCAGCGGGCTGCCTTCCAGCGCTGGGGCGTTATGGCTGACTGGGACAACTGCTACTACACCTTTGATGGAGGGTACGAGGCCACACAGCTACGAGTCTTTCAGGAGATGCACAGCAAGGTATCTATGTACTTTCTGTGCATGAGTGCACACACATGCACTTCTGCCCCACAGTACTGCATAGGCATAGACAAGCATAGATGGTTGTTGGCAAATTGTTCGGTTAATTGGGCTCTCTTTCATACAGGGTCTGATCTATCAGGATTACAAGCCTGTGTTCTGGTCTCCTTCAACCAGGTATGGTTCAGATCCCTGTGGTCAGCTGGGTTGTTCTAGTACTTCAGACATAGATGTTTCAGTCCATCTATTAATGGTCTTGTTCCCAACACACACACTGCTGTATATGGTCCATGCAGTGTAGTTTACTTCCCTCTCTCTCTCCCTCTTTCTCACCATTTTTGTGTTTTTCTCGTGAACTAGGACGGCTCTTGCAGAGGCTGAGTTAGAGTACAATGCTGAGCATGTGAGCAAAGCTATTTACGCCACCTTCTCCATCAGCACCCCACCACCCAAGCTAGCCGAGAATGCAGGTACGGAAGCAACGTGTAGTTTCTCTCACATACACATATACATACATACACACACACACACACACACACACAGAGGGTCATCTTCCTGTTTACGTATGTTACAGAGGAATGGCAGAATGTTAAAGCCCTTATCTGGACAACTCAGCCATGGACCATACCAGCTAATCAGGCTGTCTGCTACATGCCCAAAGCTCAGTAAGTATAAGTACTGTTTGGGAATTTAGTCTTTCTTATTGGATTGGAAAGGGTGTGAGCATTTAACTTGTGTGTTGCCAGGTATTCCATGGTGAAGCGGGCAGATGATGACCAGCACCTGCTGATTGCCACAGATCGCATCGTCAGTCTAGCAGCTGCACTAGGAACACAGCTGGACACTGTAAAAACATTTACAGGTAAGTGTACACACACACACACACACACACACACACACACACACACACACACACACACACGTTCATATAAACTCTCTCTCCTTCTCATGAGCATATGCACAGATGAACACAGAGACACTGTTGTGTAACACATACAGATACACACACAAACGTACTCATATACACACACATACACATACTGTGTACGCATGCACACACACACATATTACTACTTACCGTATTCCACTCTCCCTGCTTTGTGTAGGGGCAGAGCTGGAGGGGGCCATGTGCCAGCATCCCACCTTGGATGGGAAAGAGGTGCCACTGCTGCCAGCCAGTCATGTGACCATGGGCAAAGGCACAGGATTGGTTCACACAGCTCCAGCCCACGGCATGGAGGACTACAGCGTGGCATCTCACTTCAATCTGTCTGTGGTGAGTTAATAATGGAACCTCTCCTTTATGTGTCTCGTTTCTGGAGACACATTTTTAGACAAATGTGTTGTGTCATTGTACGAACTTCTACAGTGCACTGTGTATTGTGGGATTATGATTTTTGATGTAGTATGAATGAAGTATCAATTAGTGGAACATCTTCCACTATCAAGCATTTGAAATGACTTTTTTTAATCAGTGAAGGTGTGATCTGTGGTAATGACTTCTTTTATCTGCCTCCCTCTCTTTGTCAATCCCCTTCTCCCCCTGTCTCCCATCAGGACTGTTTGGTGGATGAGGACGGCAAGTTCACAGAGCTGGCTGGTCCAGAGCTCCAGGGCAAACTGGCCATGATGGAGGGCAATGACATAGGTGAGAGAGGGGAGGCCAATAGGTGTCATTCGAGATTAAAGAAGATCGGGCATCCTTGTGCAGGAAAGGCAAAACAGGCTTGTTTGACTTGGCTGGCTGGCTGTTTTTCGTTGGGAAAAGGCCCATTCTGTAAGGAACATCACTGAGTTTTGCCAAACGAAAAAGTTCCACGCACTTAGCCAGCAGCCCACCTAGCCAAGTTGAACAAGCCCGTTTTGTCATATCTGCACAGGGCTGCCTGATCTTGATTTAACCTGATGTCACAGGTGAGAGAGGGGAGGGCGGGAGTTGGAGATGCAGAAACACTTTAAGCCCTCTTTTGGTTGGCCCACTTTTGAAATGGTTGGGTTGTAATATTAGGTTCACTTCAGAAGTGGTGGACTTGGAAGTGGTGGCCTGATTGTTTTTCTCATTGACAGGAGTTGACAGTGTATGTGTGTGGGCAGTTGGGAACTGGTGCTTTAACTGTAATATTGTATATTTTTGGTCTGTGTGTGTGTGTGTGTGTGTGTGTGTGTGTTGTGTGTGTGTGTGTGTCAGTGATCTCCATGCTACGTGATGTGGGTGCGCTGGTAAAGGAGGAGGACTGTATACACAGCTACCCTTATGATTGGAGGAGCAAGCTGCCCGTCATCATCAGAGCCAGCCGCCAGTGGTTCATCAACACAAACAGCCTCAAGGACAAGGCCAAGGTCAGCTGCCTCCCTCGTCATCATCCCACTTACCTTATACCACTCATTTTATAGATCAGGTGTTCAGAAAATCACTCCAATCAATTAAGCCTTGTAGCTGTCTTACAGAAGTTCATTTCACCCAGCAGGATCTCAGAACTGATGCGAAGTCTAAATAAATCAGCTATTCGGCTGACAGGGACAGACACACATGTAGATATCCTTGAGTGTGTGTGTGTGTGTGTGTGTGTGTGTGTGGTGTGTGTGTGTGTGTGTGTGTGTGTGTGTAGGAAGTTCTGCAGAAGGTAAGGGTGATCCCAGAGTCGGCGCGGTCCACACTGCTGACCCAGCTGGACAGACGCACCTACTGGTGCATCTCCCGCCAGAGGAGCTGGGGCGTACCCATCCCCGTGTTCTACCACAAGGAGACTGGGGAGGCCCTCATCAACAAGTAAGACAGACACACACACACATACACACACTGAACAAGGCAGTGCGCACGTTCTTCTCACACTCATGAAAAACGGCCATCTTGGTGGCCAAAAAAATGAGCACCTTCATCCTTGCCCCCCATCATGCTTTGGTCCATGTTGATTTGATGCGGGATTGCCACTGGTGCTCAGAGCACCAGTGTTTGCGTTGATGTGTTTGTGTTTGTGATTGACAGACACACAGTTTCCCACATCGCCAAGATCTTTGAAGAAAAAGGAAGCGACAGCTGGTGGGAAGAACCACTGGAGATGCTGCTCCCAGACTCGGTTTTGAAGAAGGTGTGTGTGTGCGTGCTTGTGTTTGTGTTTGTGTTTGTTTGTTTTGTCTGTCTACATCGTTCTTGTGCTTTTGTGTCAACCGTACAAAATGTATATGGCTCATTCGTGTGTGTGTGTGTGTGTGTGTGTATGTGTACGTGTACGTTAGAGTAAAGCAGGTGCTCTGACAGACTACGTACGTGGGGAGGATGTGTTGGACATCTGGTTTGACAGTGGAGTGTCCTGGGCTGCTGTGTTACAGGGTGAGTCTGAAGACATGCACACACACACACCCTGCAGTAAAAAGGTGTGTTCTTTGTCTTGGGTGCAAAGTCCTTCAATTCACCAGTTTCATAATAAATTTAGACTTCTGCAGTCATTTACACACCCTTTCAAAATGTTTTTCACCACAAACTGTTTACTGTTGTCCCAACAAGGTCTGATGTGTGAAGATGACCATCTGTCAAAACACTGTGTTGAAAGAAACACATTTTCAACTGAATTGTATTTTATGTTGGCTAAAATGGGCTAGCGTCCATGCTAGAACTGATGCTGGAATCCTAGCACAGACACAAAAGATAGAGTGTAACATGCATTAAAGACCCGTTGTGTTCACAGAGGGGGAGGAGGCTGAGAGTTCGGCCCAGAGCGAGTCCAGACTGAGCTGGTTCAGTCTGCCTAGTGCCCTGGTCCCAGGTCAAACACCCAATCACTCTCCCAGTCACTTTCTCCACTCACTCACATGTCTTCCTCTCTCTCTCTCTCTCTGCATGCAGGGGCGATGGTGCATGCCTGCCGTGAATATGGCCTGCTCCACTTTTCTCTTTCTCTCCTAGACTAATGCACCTGTTCTTTTTCTTCTTTCCTCTGGCTAGGTGATGTTTTTTTTCCCCACAGACATGCAGGGAAAGCAGCGACACACACACACACACACAGAGACAGCCTTGTGTTGTGCTCTTGTGTGTAATTGTGGTGAATTTCTTGTTCCTGTTGTGAGTTGTGGCTAACCAACTGTTACTAACCGTGGGTTTTAACCTATTGTGTTTATTGCCTCAGTGGGTTAAAATGGGATACCTTTGCTTGCCACACACACATCTCTCGTTTAAGTGTCACCCTTAGATAAGGGTGTCTGCTGTCTTGCAGCTTGTCCAGTGTGTTAAAAGTGGTGCTTCAGCTTAGAGGAGAGGAGAGCTTTATGTGTATCATAGGGTCTGTGTGCTAAGTTCTTTGCCCTTTGGGTTGAGAGAAATTATTTTGTGAAAGCGAAACAGGAACCAAGAAGGTTTTTATCAAGTACCTAAACTACTAACTGTGGATGCTACACTGTCAGACTAACTACTGCCATGCGCTTTCAGAGGCGTTAAGGATTTTCTGACTTTGTCTTTACCAACTTGATTTCTCTCTCTCAGTTTCTGCTTGAATTGCAGGAAAATTAATATTTTTGAAGTGTGATTTTGTCTGCTACTTAATCTTCTTCTTCTTTGTCTCCAACACACACTCGCGCTCCACACACAGAGGCGGACCCAAGGGCAGACGTTTACATTGAAGGGAAGGATCAGTTGGGAGGCTGGTTCCAGTCCTCCCTCCTCACAAGCGTAGCTGTACGCAAGAAAGCTCCTTACAAGTACGTAGTTGAGTAGGCAAAAAGAAGCACTGACTAGTTACGCTTCAGAATTCCCAACTTGTCTGCCTTTAGCAGTGACTTACATTATGACCCACCATGTGAAACCATTTTTGGCAACTCTCTGGTAGATTTTGTTGCTGGAAACCTAATTTGTGCATGAATGTTGATTGGTTCATTAAGTAACCTGTCATAATGGTAATTATATTGTGGATTGATATCACCTAATGATATTGACAAGCCCATGCAACCTGCTTTGTTACAGGACTCTGGTGGTGCATGGCTTTGCAATGTCAGAGAAAGGAGAGAAGATGTCTAAATCTTTGGGCAATGTGGTGGATCCTGAAGTAGTTATTAATGGTGGCAAGGCAAGAATCTCCTTTTAAAATTCAACATATAACTATAACTATAACTATCCATCACTGTTGGGAATATATTATTAAAATGATCCAAATATCAGGCAAACTTTTTTTTTTAACCGCTGTCTCACCAGTGCCTTTAAACCCTTCTTTAGGACCCCTCTGCTTCTCCCCCATATGGGGCTGATGCTCTGCGCTGGTGGGTGGCCGAGTCGAACGTGTTCTCTGAGGTGCAGATTGGTCCCAACGCTTTAAACTCTGCTCGCGACAACATTAACAAGGTCTGCTGGTGTTGCAAGTCTGCCGGCTCTGTTTTTCATCCACCTTTAATATGACTCTCTGATGGTGTTTTACATGACGTGTGTTTAATGTTGCTACATGTCCTTATTAATGCAGTACGGTTCTCCTGTGTCTGCCTGCAGCTGAGGAACACGTGCAAGTTCTTACTGGGGAACCTGCAGGGCTTTGACCCACGAACTCAGGCGGTAGACCCTAAAGACATGTACTATGTGGACCAATACCTGCTTCATCTACTACGGGAGTTCAGCATGAAGGTAGGGGTGTGTGTGTGTGTGTGTGTGTGTGTGTGTGTGTATGTATGTCTGTGTATTCGACTGTTCAGACTAGGGGTGATAATCGAGTAGAATCGAGAATCGAATGCTTCAAATCATTGGTATTGTATCCCCATGACATTATCAATTCCTCTTATCAACGCCGACATGTTTTTCATATCCTTGTCATTGTCAATGGGTCTTTCAGATACAAAACTAAAATAGATTTAGAATAGAATAGAAGAATAGAAATAGATAACACAGCTCTACATGGTTGTCCTCATTCAAATAAGCTGCTATTGTCACCTTAGTAGTACAGGCAATATTATTGGCCTGTGTGCTGATACTGAAAACCTGTGCTGAATACCTTCAGACAGTAAGGAACTGATAAGAGAATTGAAAAAGAATTGACAATCCCATTGATATTGATAAAATCCTGTCAATTCCCACCCCTAGTTCAGAAGTGCAATCTGCATTAGATGGTTAGTCATAAGGTATGTGTGTGTGTGTGTGTGTGTGTTTCAGGTGACTGATGCCTACACAGAGTTTGACGCTGGCCGTGTGGTGCGGCTTCTCCAAAGCTTTGTTGCCGGAGACGTGTCTAGCTTCTACTTCAGTATCATCAAAGACAGGTAATCACACACACACACACACACACACACACACACACACACACACACACACACACACACACAGTGTCCTCCTCTCCTGGAAAATGTTTCCCTTCACCACCACCCCCCTCTCCACTGTGTCAGATTGTACTGTGATGCGGAGGACTCCTTAGGTCGGCGCTCGTGTCAGACGGTGCTGGAGGAGATCTTAGATGGCCTGACTCGGACCATCGCCCCCATCCTGCCTCACCTGGCTGAAGAGGTGTACCTGCACGCCCCTGGACATGATGGTAAGTGGAACACACACACACACACTTACAGAAAAATCTGGACTAACCACATCATCTGTGGTGTGCATCAGAATAAGTGTGAAGATGATCTCATTAAGTGTAAAACTAAATGTTATGCGTAGCTATTTTTTTAATGGTGTGAGAATATGAGAAAGTTAGGTAGCTGTTTAATAAAGTGCTTAATTCTCTAATCCCACACACACACACACACTCTCTCTCTCTCTCTCTCTCTCTCTCTCTCTCTCTCTCTCTCTCTCTTCTTTCTCTTTCTCCCTCCCTCCCTCTCTCGCTGCAGCTGGAGAGACTCTGTTCCAGAGTGGCTGGATCAAGACCAGCTCGGTGTGGCGGCGGCCAGGGTTGGAGGAGGCGGTGGAGGGGGCGTGTGCCATCCGAGACGCCTTCCTCTCCTCCATCCCAGGGCGCAACGCTGCAGCGTATGAGCTCATCATCGCTATCGAGCCCGGCCTGTTTTTCGAGCTCATGGAGGTGAGGCATCTGTGCAGCAGCGACACTGGGCAGCCAGGTGTATTTTAGGAAAGTCATTTTTCCTGGAATATGATCCTCACAGACATCCATATTACGTAGACTGAATCGTGACTGATGAGGTGATTCACTGCACTGCCACAGAATGGTATCATGGAGGAAGTGAGAGAAGTGGTTACACTATGAATTATCCTGCTCCCAAATATCAGTAGCTGCTGAGTTTCAAAATGCAAGGTTTTAACCAACAGGATCTCTCTTGTGGAAAACCTTAACACAAAATCTTATGAAAAAATTATATTTAATTTATGTATGCGGGCACATTTTGTGTATTTACGTGGATTGTTTTGTACTGATTTGACACTGTTATTACTTAAACTGCCCTCTCTTAGATTTATGCATTTCGCAGACGCTTTTATCCAAAGCAGCTTACATGAAATATCAGAACAAATATCAGTTGTTCAGGGTCAGTTTCCCCTAGAGCAACTTAGGGTTAAGTGCCTGGCTTATGGGCACAACAGTGGCAGCTGGGATTCGAACCCACAGCATTCCAGGCTGCTAGAATGCTAGCCAGGCTCCTTAACTGCTACACTACCACTGTCTGCTTTCTTGCTGTGCTCCTGTCTGTGATGCACCTCTCTCTGTCTCCAGTCTCTACAGGAAGAGCCAGTCTCCACCTGCTCCCAGCTGACCGAGCTGATGATGGTGTCCCGCGTGACGCTGACCAGTTCGCTCCCACGAGACCTGGCAGACGATGCCCTCATCAGCCGCGGAAGCTTCCTGATCAACCTGGAGGGTATGGCTGTCTTTACTCTGCCCCATTGACACCAGCATAGACCATAACTGCATCTGAAAATATTTAACATGCTGTATATTTATATGTTTGGCGGAAAAAAAACAAATAGTTCACTTGAATGAAAGCAGCAGATCAGAAATTCTTACAGTATTGTTGCGTGAGGCTTATGTTTACATGTCTTTAGTGTTAAATATTTTTAGGTATAATCAGGGGGTACCATTTGGCATTGGTGCATTTAGGGTAATTATTATATAGTTTATGATTCACTATTGCTATTTTCTTGACTTTGTTGGATGTGGTTCATTTGTGCTGTGTTTGTAACTTTTGTTGGTTTGTGCTGTAGGTGGTGTAATCCGTGAGGAGAGCTCATTCACTGTGGCGGCACAGCCAGCCTCCCTCTCCCGATGCCCTCGCTGCCGGCGCTACACGTCCAACTCGCCTGACTGCCTTTGCCCGCGGTGCCAGTCTGTCCTTCAAGGAGCACAGTGATGATGTCACACTACCAACCACGCCTACAGATTCCTCTTCATCCATCTCCTCCTCCTCCTCCTCCTCCTCCGCCTTCTCTCTGCACCACCTTTGCAGAATGAAAGCTAATGCCAGCAAAACTGTGTCCCGGAGGGAGAACTCAAGACTGGCAGCGAATCGCTCCCAGAGTTCCACTTCCTGGGTGGGGTCCACACTGAGCAGTTGGCCAATGAGGGTCGCAGATGGCCCAGGGCAGAGAACGTGATTGGCAGACTTGCACTTGTATTTATTCTGCTGAATGGGTTTGGCAGGCTCTAACTACAGCTTCACTCTGTTCTGCTGTTGTGAGGATGACCAGACTGTTAAAAAAAAAAAACAACTAAGGTAGATATGTTAATATGTAAGTCTATGTGGAATATGTGTACACGTGACAACACACATATATGTATGTATGTACGGTATGTATGTATCTATATGGCTGGGGTCCTTACATCATGTAATGTTTTAAGGATAAACATTGGGAAAGGTGTGCGTGCCTGAGAGTATTTGCCTGTGTGGATTTGAGCTTGGATTTGAACTGAATACTTAAACCACCCCTAAGGGTGGATGCTCTTGTTCCTTTGTATGCTGCTCACTTTCCAAATACACCAAACGGAATGGTTTTAAAGTGTCAAGATATGTTTACTGACAATGGATGAACATGTTTTTTTTTTTTCTCTCGAGGGAACACCAGAGTGGCCGATCGATTATGTACATTTTTTTCCCGTTGAACTTACACTATCAGTTGACAGTTTGATGTCCAAGGGATACAAAGGGAACTGTGCAGTCACATGAACAGTTGTTACTGGGTGTAAGACATGCAGTGAATTTGGATCTATTTCTCAGCCTATGCTCTGCATAAATTGGGGATGGTGGGGTGGGCAGGGCAGAGAGTAAATGTGAACTGAAAGGGTTTGTTTTTGTTCATGTAATCTAATCTTTAGAGGGCTCATGGGAATGTATCCTCCACAGGACATCAATATAATGTGGTGTAAAGATTCTACTCCCCCTGGCAGCAGTGTCAATCCTTTATATGGCTCAGAAAATCAAGCACCCAAACTTTTAAAAAAATTGTTTTTTCAAGCACATGCTAAATTTGTGTATATATGTTAACTGTACATACTATCTATATACTTACAGTACATGACAATCCTCCAGTACGTGGACCAGACAACATAAACATATGTGCATTTAGCTAATTAAAGTGACTAACAAAAGATGAATGCACACGTATGCTGTGGACACCACTAGTCTTTATTCTGCATAAGTGAGCCCAGTTGCTCTAGGCCGGGAGAAGTGGCAGGAGCTAGTACAGTACTGCATATAAATACGAGAAAATAAGAGTTTTTTTTTTTAAATCGGTCATCCTCTCACTGATTGATTCGTTTGTTCATTCCTCAGCCGTTTATCTTACATCATCTCCATCCCTCCATCACTGGAGGATAGGGCTGCTAATGGCACAGACACACCTTTTTGATGAATAGAAAAGAAAAAAAAAATGGACAGACTCACAGAGCTGCAGAGAGGCTGGATTAAACATGAATGACGACAAAAAAGATATAATCAAGCATTAAAAAAAAGAACACATAGAAAATACGCTTCTGTAGACATGACCACCAACTGACCTCTCGGAGCTGAACTGAATGGTGGAGGCCATGGATACAGACACCTTGAGATCACATATCTAGGTCTTTTTTTTTTATCTATGGTGGAAACCAGAAATAAAGGCAAAGCATCAACATCTAATACTCTGAGGGACTGAAGGAAGTGGTACTGCGTGTGCTGACGGGCTTTTAAGTTAGTGAGTCAGACTGCAGAGGTGAGTGATGATCTCCACTAAGAGGTTTGCGGTAGAAGTGAGAAGTTGTCCTCTCTTCTGGACATCCGTTGTTCCTCTTCATTAAGTCTTTTTATTCAGTCTTTATCAGTCTATTCCATCCATCCATTGGATTACTCTCGCTCTTCATCCTTGTTGTTTCCTGCTCCCCCAATCCTTTGTGTCCTGCCCCATCTCTTCTTTCATATCTCTCTCTCTCTCTCTCTCTCTCTCCTCCACCCCTCTATCTCTCTCTCTCTCTCTCTTTTCTCTCAGTCCTCCCCATCCCCCAGAACCTCCACAGCTTCCAGAAGGTGCAGGGCCAGGCTGTACTGGGCGTGGTTCTCGGGCAGGGTCTCGATCACACGGCTCACCAGCCGACTGCTCTGACTCAAGGGCACCAGAGGGCAGCGCAGCTCACTGGGGTCCTAGGGGCAACACACACACACACAATCAACAAAAAGTTCACATGTCCTGTGTAAGATAGTCTTATCTTGTGTAAACAAGACCGTACACACAAGCTCATACAACTCCTAGAGACCACAGCTCCCAGTAACCGTGGACACAGCATGTATACATACATGACATCGACTCTAGTCACATGGTCATGTATTTTGCATTGTTTGCATTTGTCAAGAGTTTTTGCTCCACAAGTATTGCTGTGTGTGTGTGTGTGTGTGTGTGTGTGTGTGTGTGCATGGGTTCTCACCATAGCTTTGAGCCAGGTGCACAGCGTGGGTGGCAGCCGTGCAAGCAGCTCCATGGCGGGCTTGGTTTGCGTGGTGTTGTGCAGCAGGGAGAAGCACAGCCTCTGACCCGCCAGCACCAGCAACTGGGAGCCCAACACGTCCTTATCCTCCACCTCCAACATCAGCTACACAGGGGAAGAGTGAAAGAAAGAGAGTGAATCATTTTATGATGAGTTTATATTATTTACCCTCTACAGAGAATTGATGGATATTCATCTTTATTTTGACTGTTTTTGGCTAGATGAGTTATTTGTGTGTGTGTGTGCTTGAGTGTACGTATGTACCTCCTCTGCCCGCAGGTCCAGGCCCTGGTTGTAGAGTTCACACACCAGGTGTCTGCGGAGGATGTCTGGGTTCACCTGTAGGAGCGTGGCCAGCTCTAGACACACCTCAGGCCAGATGTCCTCACACACACTGGCCTTGCCTCCACCTTCAGCACTCGGAACCTCTCCCAGGGCCTTCACCCACCCCGTCAGCACCCGCATGAGGAACTGCGAGGGGGGGGGGGAGCAAGAGAGAGAGAAAGACAGACAGACTTTTAAGTATGAGGAACATTCACATAATCATATGATGGTGTAACTGAGAAACCACACAACAGGAATTTCTAGTTCACCAACTGTTAGACCTTGCAAAAGTCAAAATTTCAACAGGACAATAATATTTGTATATGTGTGTGTGTGTGTGTGTGTGTGTGGGGGGGGGGGGTGTCAGGGTTTCTGCAGGTTTCTTACATTTATGAATTTTTTTAAGACCTTTTCATGACCATTAGGATTGACATTTAAGACCAACCTGACCCATTTACTTAGGTTTGTGTAATTTCATGTGAAATTTACAGATTCCACGTCCATAAGATAAACTTTTAAACTTTTCATACTATCGACTACAACTTTCAACTTCCCATGAAATAAATGTCTACTTCCCCTAAAATATAAGGCACACCTCAAGCAAGTGGCATGGTCCACAGGAAATGCACTGCGATGGGGCATCTGCAGTAATAATTCACAACTTGGACCAATTTCAGACCCATGTGGAAACCCTGCTGTTGTGTGTGTCCCAGTCTCACCTCCTGCCTCTGGGCCACCAGGCTGGGGTCCATATCCCCACTGGGCATCAGCTGGATGGTGGTCAGGTCTCTGAAGAAGGCGTTCTTACCCTGCAGAGAACACACACACACACATACAGCCTTGTGTTATGCTCGTGTGTGTAGTTGTGGTGCACAAGGACAAGGACAGCATTTCACCTGACAGGCCCAACTACTTATAGTTTCACAAGGAGCCTTATTTCTATTCTATTCTATTCTATTCTATTCTATTCTATTTTATTCTATTCTATTCTATTCTATTCAGGCATGCTGGACTGAGGTCAGTCATGTAGAAATTAGTGACGCACCCCCTTAACTACTTTGTCATCCTGCTGATAAGAAACGTTCATTAGGAACTATGAACATAGCTCAAAAGGCTAATTTGCCACTAAGGGAAGTAGCACGAGGACACAATTAGAGTCTGACATTTACAAGATGAGATATGCTTCTCGTCTTTGGGTTTCGAGCGGAGCGAATTGTTATTTTGGTCAACAATTGCTGGCACACCGAAACAGTGGGCATGTACATCCTCTTGAGTTTTAACGTGTGATAGGTTTTGGTTCCGGGTAGGAGTAACTACACCCCCCCTCCATGAGGTACATTATGTACATTATGCACATTACTGTACAATATACTGCCTGGATTCAAGCAAGGCATGAGAGGAGTTCATACGCGATAAAGACCAAGAAGGAGGCATGGAAATACATGGACCTCATAGATTACCCTGAAATTTCCTGACTTTGTCCACAACAATATGAAATCCCTGATGTCTGGAACAGGCTGTATTGAAGTTGCATGATTTCCCTGAAATTCCCTGACTTGTGGGAACCCTGACTGCATCATCAAGTCTGGAGAGAAGTTAAATGACCATCATCAGAGGGGTTGTGATAACGACCAAATGTACAAAGCAGATCTTCAAGTCACTCATCGCCTTTTGAAGGAGAGTGAAAAAGCAGAGTTCCCCAATCCTTTTCTTACACTCCGTCGGCTGCTCTTCTCAGCACCTACCCCATACACTCCACTGGAACATCTTATCCAAAGCTGACTCGACTGGGTTTGCAATCGCAAAAAACAACCTCACTTCATTTGAGGAAAATAACACAGAGCATAGAAAAAAGCCAGTGGATGGGGGAGGGGGTCACCCAGCAGCAAGCTGTCCCCACTGTTTGTAATCACAAAAACAAACCTCATTATATTTGAGGGAAAAAAGAAATTGTTTTCACAGAGCACAGAAAAACAACACAAAACCAGACGTGGGGACACAGACAGGATTGGGGGGGGGGGTTGAGAGGGCACATGAAACAGCATGTGACTCACCTTGCTGTCAAAGAGGCTAAGGGGTTTGACCTTCAGGCCGAAGGTCATGGCGGCATGCAGC